>QNGE01005791.1:0-38895 GCA_008508345.1 Paragonimus westermani
TTATGACATATTGGCGAACAAGCCTGGCGATTTTCAATTATGGTTTCCGAATCCGTCGATTTAAAACGTCTTGTCGCACAGTAGCTCAAGCTCATCGAGGCGCTCACTGACCATTTATCTACAACAAACTTGGCCTCACTGGCGTCGGCCGATGGGAAGCAATCAGTTGACGCTGTCTTAAGCGGCATCACCGAGTTTCACTAGGATGCCCAGGCTGGTTTGACGTTTGATGCCTCGTTCAGACGGGACGAGGATTTGTTCAATGTTGATTCCGGTGCACAGGACGAAATTGGAAGGTCCGTCTCCTACTACGCACAATCAGTGCTGTTGAGTACATGAAGTACGAAAACTCCATACTTCCAAAGAACCCACGCGATAATTTCTTTGAGGAAACGGTTGAGACGTTGCGGTCCATTTGCGCTGACCAGTCTTGCTTGTTCAAAGTAAGACGGCGACGACCGCGTCACTATGCCGGTGTGGTCAATCGTGAATGCGAGCGTTTCAAGCTTGGTTCACTTACCAAAGATCGATTTCAATTTCTGATGTACGTCTGAGGTCTCAACTCTCCAAAAGATACAGACATCCGTACTCACTTGCTGAGTAAGGTCGAACAGGATCCCACGACGACGCTTCAAACACTCACCACTGAGTGCCATGATCTCACCAACCCCAAACACGACGCTGAATAGGTCGAAGGCGCTATTGGGGGCGTACACGTGATACGCTTCAGCCCATTTACACACGGTTCGAGCTATGGTACGCGAACTCAGAATATTTCACGGCATCCTGGTTTGCATCCTCTGCGCTAATTCGCTGAGAAGTCACCTCCGAACCAGCGCAGGCATTGCGGCGCATGGCACCTTTATCGTGACTGCAATCTCTCTAGGCGTGGACAACTGAGGCACAAGGATGACATTTGTCAATCCCGGCACATTGACAGTGGTTCCTCTATCTGCAAGCGGTGGTGTAAATCCGAGCTCAACCCGAGGCCCAGAATCAAATCGGGTGGCAGATCCATGAGCCTGCTGAACACCTTCCAAGTCAACGCCCCCGGTCGACGGAAGTTCGTGTTTGATTGCAGTTGGACACGGCGTCGGATGTAGTCATTTCGGAGGATCTCTGGAGAACGCTTGGCCCATTGCAATTGACTGGCCAATTGCAGTGTTGCGTCTCATTCTGAGGCACAACTATTAACGGTTTCTGCCACGTCTTCGGTCCGAATCGCAATCTGCCCGGGCTCGTATGGATAGAACAACTTGGTATGTTGGATTTTCGAAATGTAGTAATATGCAACCAAGTGCGCTCCCCTATCGCGCCGCGCAGTGCGATAAATCGAATCGCCCAACGTTATAAACAGAGTTATAAACAAACGTGGAACAATTAGAAAAAAATTACGGAATAAAGCGGTTACTCACCACCATCTCACTCCCAGTCGTTCCACCGTCTGAACCTGAAATTCTATAGCACTGCTTTGTGATCTTCGGCTATATATGTTGACCAAAATTTTACAAAAAAATGATATACTTGGCAGCGATATTAACGGCAGCTGTCCAAAAGACGACATTCTCAAATGTAACAGGCCATTATTTTAGGTCTAAATGTACCATAGTAAATAAATTTATATGTGCAAATATATATATCTATATATCTACCACATTTCGCTGTGTCAGTAGAGCTAATATCTTATGTTAGAGCTAGGAATCAGCCATAGAGATGCATGCTTTCCAGGTCATGGACTTGAGACACACGTATTTGTCAGTGATGTTAACCCGTTTCGCCATTGAACGAACGAGAATTTACGCTTTGGCTTGCCCACTTTCATAGAAGATTTGTGTATACACACTAGGATGTTCGTGTTTCCCAAGAAATGTCTCGGTTTCTAGTTGGGTACATTAATAACCAATATATATTTCACGACTGAACATGGATTGTTCTACAGAAAGAGAGCAGTGGAGGATTTTCGCGTTATAAACAAAAGTGAAACAATTAGAAAAAATTGCAGAATTAAGCGGTTGCTCAGTTTATCACCGACTCTCTCCCACTCGTTTCAATTTTTGAACTTGGAATTCCATGGCAATGCTTCATCAGCTTCAAATATTTATGTGGACCAAATGTTTGCAACACATGATGTAATTGTCAGTCATGTTAACGGCAGTTGTCAGAAAGATGGCATATTCAAATATATCAGCTTTTGACTGCCTTAGGTAAGCCATAATTTTAAGGTCTAAATGTATTTCATTAGATCAGTTCATCCGTTTGGCTACTCATCAGTATTATAGTTTTTTTTGTAAGTTTCACTGTAACAGACCATCAGAGTAATAGCAATACACGAATAGTTTCATATTTTCAAAATGATTTCGGGGATTCTGACGGGACTGCTCATGATCAGTGGGCACGTGTTTCATTTGCAGGCCGCATGCCCTAAAATCCTGAATTAATTGGGAACTCATTGTGAACTTCGTGTAAGACGCATTTGTCTCCAACATTTCCATTCTGTCCGTACTTCATCTAATTTGTAAGATGCTGCCTCTGTGGTTTTCCGAAAGATTATTGAAATCTGATCTCCATTTGCAAATATGACAACGAAATTAGAAGTAGCATTCCGTTAAGGTTTTTCAAAAGAAACTCTCGAACAGCTCTATTGCACCACTGAGTTCACACAAGACGACTAGGAAACGTTGAACAATTTCGGAAAGTGCGCTCGATGCAGCTTTCTTAACCGTCATCATTGCTTGAACTTCAGGCCGCGGCTTACCTTGAAAACGTTTTTGTTGCAGACGCTTATCTTTCCGCCGCACTGAAGCGGAAACGCATTGACGTTAGCCCAACAACAGAGTATACTCCGTTCTATTTTAACTTCAGAACCACATTCTTAGTCTGTTAACAATACCATCAATTATCGACGTTCAGGCACTCACCGTCAACCTCAAGTCACATGTGACTTATTTCGCCGTTTGTTAAGAATATCGACCAAGTAATCTGCCTAGTAGGTTCACTTCCGGTCAGATCACATGTTTATTGCTCGCCATATTCGGAAATTTGTTCACTGCTGATATGCAAGAAACGATCAGATTCGTCAATGTGGCAGTCAATAAAAACTACATGTTAACTAACAGGCATTGTGCTACACGCATTTCTAGGATTCGTATGTCAACCGAAAAGAGTACTATTGACGCGGTGGGACAGATTATGACCAACCAAAACCCAGTGGACATCTAGCAAAGGATTAGGACACGCAACTTGTTAAAAAAGGCAAGATGTTACTTGATCTACGAAGCTTCATGTCCACCGACCCCCTTATGATTGCTGGTTCAATCTTTTCAAGACAGTGAATGAGTCCCATTGGGCAACCAGCAGAGGTCACTGCGATTTTAACCACCTTAATTTCGGACTCCATTGTGTTAGGAATGCAAGCACCTTGTGCGATGGGTGAAGAACTGCTGGAAGTATATCCTAAGTAAGTTGCCATGCTTGTTCAGTAATAACTACAAATAGTGAAGTGTTGCATACTGGACATGTTTACGGAGCTTGTTTGGACATGCTCAGTCCCTGACAATGACGTTACGGCGGTCAACATTGCCAAACCAAGCAACTGCCAAGTGGCCGGTTATTGGACAAACATTTTCGCACACCAGGTTAATGCTGAACTCCATCAAACGCAAAAAATATTGCGCAGGTCACAGGCAAACACCTGAATCGATTAATGATCTCTGTTGCTATAACCTGCATTCTGTTAACAGTGTGGCATTTTGAACGTTACCATACAAAATTTGTCCCAACCAGACGGGTCATCGAAGAATTATACACTCAAGGTGCGTCAACAAAGGCGGTCGCGTTTGCATAAAAATCATTGCTCCGTTAGCAGTGTGTGTAGGTGCTTCCATCCGTTACATGAACGTACAGTAGCGCATTCCCCAGAAGTAGCCGACTCCAATAAGAAATGCTTCTTTACAGCGTATCAGCTGCACACAGATATTATAAAAGTGTGCTTTCTACGAACAGTGCGATTCGAATTGAAGCCTATTGGAGAGTGCATTTGAATGTATATTACAACACTATCAGCGATGTTCCGGGACTGCTGCCCGGCGTGACACATTACCAGCGTGTCATCTAGGTTATCGGAGTTCGACAGATACCCTGGATGGTTGACTGACTTGGGGACCGTAGGCATGCATGGCTATCGTAAAATTACCGACTGGCATTTTCAGAGATAACGGCCTATCCAGCGCTGGCATCCGGACCATAGTTGTTGGCGTACGCTTTGTGCACTTCAGCAGTCTGAGCACATGTAGATGGCCAAAATCAATGGATTTGCTCTGAAGACGCTTTGCCATTACGTCGTCTCCACACTGAATTCGATGCCATTTTTGCGAAGGTTGATGTGCATTTATGCTGGTGCATGCATGCACAAAATATCTGTGATTAAAAAGAGTGTTTCAGTCTACAAGTTTGATAAGGGCTGGTAGTTGTAGGTATGGAAGTTCCGTCTGGCTCGGAAAACAATGAGGTAACCATAAAGTTGATCGAAATAGTAGACGAAACGATAAGGCTTCAGGTGTATAGCGCAACTGATAGTTCGATCCTGCAATCAGGTTAGAAAGAAACTCATTATGCAGTGTAGTTTTGATCTCAATAGTTTAGAACATTAATTTGGAAGGTATATTCCAGGTATATTCCAAAATATGATCAGACTAAAAGTCACACATCCATTTCTTGTACTCAATCATTTTATCTTATCTTCCATGCGACTATATCCACTGCATGGTAACCTATTGGTATCTCAAATGATTTGAGGCTGTATTGGCCGCGTTGGATAAGTTTATCATGATGCAAAAAACCTAGAAGGTCAACTAAATTTCCTCCAGCTTCCGCCAAGCGAAGCACGTGCAACTCACGATAACTAATGGCAGCGGGTTTAATTATCTGGTTTAAGTTTCTGGTTAACCTAATTCATTGCATGTTTATCTCATTACCCCAACGGTGATAACAAAGTCTGATGTGTAACACAAAGGATACAAGGATCAAACAAGTTATGATTATCAAAGGATTGAATTCAGAAGACTTCTCATAGGTACTCACGATGACCATCACACTAAGCCAAGTTACAGATCGACGAAAAACATGGATGTCATGGACTTTCGCATCCGTTTCTGAAGGTAGGCAATAACTGCAGTTACGTGGTATGAAGGGGTCGGACACTATTGAATGACTGGTTAGCATGATATCATGAAGTCATTTTGAAAAATACAGGGATAGCAGACAGATGTGTACAATTACATTAGTATGTTATCTTGCCACTTTAACTAAGTTTAACCGCGTGCAGAGGTGAGCCACGACACATTGTTGTACAGACGTGAAATTTTAATGTTAAATGGTAAAAATAGAGATAACTAAAAAGCCAATCAATCTGTTGGTCATGCATGGGATTATGAATAAAACCATTACAACTTTTGAGGTATAGCAACATATGTATTAAGTTCTTACTGATCAAAACTTTCCGGAAACAGAAGGACGGTTTCGCGGTTGTCTTCAGTTATCAGGTATGTGTTTCCAGTCAACTCTGATCAAATGTCCTACTATAAGCAGAAAAATACCGTAATTACGATTAATTAAAATGTCAGCGTCAACCTACCTGCATTTCTCGGGCAATTTACAACAGTTAGCTACCTGTGACCACCGAAGTTTGGCCAAAAACATTAACCGCCAGCATAGACAGCTAAATGGCAACTACAGGCCGAGAAAATGCAGTCAGTCTTCCGCTGGACCTAGTGACTAATGACAAAGTTGGCGTGGTTCAATATTGTCTTGACGTTGGGGGATGCTACCAGTGAGATACGGCAAAGGTGATATGAACACGTGTGTAAGAATCAACGCCCAAAGGAGGTGAATCGGATAGAAAAGCGTTGTGTGGATAAGATTTGAAAGGAAAAATTATAAGCGAATATTCGTCTATTATTCTTAATGGAGTCAGACAGGGTGAATCAAATGAAGCCTACACATCTTTGGAATTCCTGCACCTGTTATCAGGTTAAACAATAAATGCTTGTTTGGTGCTTTGGCAACGGATGTAACAATGCCTGTAGGTTCAAATGACAAGCAAAATGCCATCAGCATTGGTCTTCGTTTCCGTTATTGAATAAAGAATTGGGACTAAGACTTTGTCTGAGAGACTGAAGTATTAAAGTTGGACGCTGCCTTGCATGGCGGAGGCTACTTTGTGCTTCACCGTGAGAAATACTACTCAGCTGAGTTTATAAAACAACAGGATTAAGAATATCGGAATCACAGGAAATGTACAAGTCAGATGAGATGAGAAAAAACTTAGCCTGTTTCCTGCGTAGAAGGAAGTCAAAAAGGTATAACAAAATCTTCGAGATGAAACTCTCAAAGGAATTCAGCAAGCACGATGTTGAAAATAAGAAGCACGTGCGATAGAAATACAAACCCGGTAGCTTCCTTTCGGACATACCGCCAGTACAACTTATCAAACAACAACGAAGTGAACCGTTAATGATCAGTAGCAAGGGAAACAATGAGAATGCCTCATTTCTGTCGTTTCATTTATTGCTGAAGATGGCCAGCGCAACCAATGCCACAATTATAAACCAATTACACTATCAATGCTTGTACCTGAAATTATGAATACTTTGTTTGTCAGGTTACCAGGTGATTGCCTGCCCGATTCTATAAAAAGTCTATAGGCCAGCTTGTGCGTCACTAGTTTAGATACCGTTCGATAATCATGGACAGAAATACAGGTTGAAGGCAAAGCAGTTTACACCGTTGTTCAAAATGTTCAGATTCGTGAGTTCTTAACATCTGGATTGAGAGGATCTTGTATGATCCGAACAATATGGATTAAATTACATGAAAATAAATCTTTCGATCGAAGAAACATTATACCATTCTTGCAACCCACAAACACCGTCCGAGTTCGGGCATGCCACAGTCATTTTTTCATATCATCTCAAAAGTGTACTTCTCGCATTCCGTAAATCTTTTCTGTGGAAGATAACCCATTAAGTGAGGCAGAAAGAAAATTTTTCGGTACATCAAGAATTTCTTAAACTATTGTTCTCAGCCAGTTGAGTTCGCAAGTTCTCCAACCTTTGGTTGAGAGGATGGACATTCGTGGTCACCACTTGTTTTTCGCTACGGCAATTTCACGGAAACTTCTAAGTGTGACTTTAGAAGTTTCAAAGCAAAAGTGAACGAACAAAGCGATGGTTTAGCACTCTGGATCAGAAGTACCAATTAACGGAGTCACCATGTACTAGAGATATATATCTGACTCTGTTCATGAACGCATGTCTAACTTGCACGGATGAGATGAAACCACTGTCGATATTGACGAAAGTGCTCATCCTTTCATAACGAACCCAAATAAGTAAAGGGACAAAAGTTTAAGGAGTTTGATATCCACCTTTCCAACACTAAACATTTCGTTGAGACCATTCTTGGTGTACCATTAGATGACTAAGAAATTCTTATACTGATGTTCAATTCGGTTGCCCCAGGAAAGAGGCAGAAAAATATTGGTACTAAATATCCCTATGACGGTGAATCTAAATCAGATTTTCAATTGAAAAAATTGCTTCAGAACTTGTAAAATTCTCAAAGGATTACCAGAAAAACTCATTAATCAGCGAGAGAACTGCTAGTAATAACCTGTCAGCACAAGTAATAGTAAGAGTCTCAAACTTCAGAGTTATTCCAATTGCTTTTGATTAATTTGCAGCACACTCATCGGACAATTTCATCGTGCCATAACGCAAATAACTTCCACCTCCAAATTTGCTTGTATTGCAACATAAATCGAAAAGCCATGGGGCTAAATTTTTGACCGCCTGCAAGGATACCCACTTCAATAAAAATCCATACGCCCTCAGAAATATGCACAGTTAATTCTGTATTTTATAGCCCAGGATGTGAGTTTACTGACAGAGAAGTGAAGGCGATTTCCCGTTTACAGTTGTTCACAATTTACTTCTTGGTCCTGGTAAAGATATGCACTATTGACGAGCTCTAACAAATCGAGAACCCGGATGTAGCAATTAATCTGTAAAAGGATGCATGATATGTCAGGGTGAACGCAAAACCGAAAGCTGTTCATGACTGTTGGTCAGTTTGTGTGAGAAAAGTCTCCAGGTGCTTTTGGCAATCAGAAGCCTAACCGAATAAATCAAACTACTTGAAGTTAATGAACAATCTGAACCACGGTGTCATCGGTTGATGTTAACAGTTTAACTATTATGCTTCATCTCGGGGATATCACACAACCGAAACAATAGTGGCAACCAAACGTGGCTCAACCTTTGCATATGGAAACGAGTGATGAAGCGCGCAGTGATCAACGGTGTTGCCTGAAAAATGTGACCGATTTCCACTGGTGACGAGGTTTAACAAGAGAGGAACTTGAGCCCAATTTACTTCCAAAAAGAACTGATTTCAAAGTATTGCTTACTGCAAAGATTGCTACTGATTGCGAGTGATATTTATTTGAAATCAAACAGAATTTTCGATGATATAACAATAATCTAAAAATTGTTGTTTGGCAATTTCACTAAAATCGATTATTTCAATTCGACCCACAACTTCCAATCGTGAGGTTATCATTTAGAGTTAACAAAGAGCAGTTTCCCTTAACTGAAGGGTCTCCAAGGTTCTTCTCATTCGAAATACAATTGATGTGTTAGCTGACATACTAACATTCCTCTATTATCATGGTCGATTTTTACACGGAAGTATTACATTGTTTTGATTATGTTGTCTTTTCAACGAATCTGAGGTCAGATAGGAAAATGCCTACCTACTAGTGTTGTTGGCATACACAAGGATATCGCAATCTTCACGAATAAAACGACATTTTGGCTAGACTAAGAGATTGCAACTGTAACGATAACTTAATTACTCTGCTGTGCAAGGAGGTTTTTTCAGAATTAATTTCCACCTGCTCCCTAATGTTCTGTGAATTCAACATATTGTGACTAACTGCTCTCATGCACGATTATGAAGTTGTTCATTCGTCTACGTAGCCCTAAAAAGAATCATCGTAACTACGCAAAATTTTTGTCGACGGCTGCAATTCTGAGGCAGCTGTCTCTTAACGTAGTGTGCTGTTGAAAATTGGTGTATACTCTTTTTGCTTGCAATTAGTTGCTGTACGCACTTCTGGTTTTCTTTGCACTATTTTAATTTTCATTAAAAAAGTTGTGAAGTGTACGTAAAAGCCCCTTAACTAGTTCACTCATTTCGCGGATGAGCGTATCGTTTTGTTCTGCGTTAGTAGATTGCAAGATACATTGCTATGGGATCAAAATAGCCGAATTGAGTGAACCTTCAAATTATGAGTAACCACGTCTGAGAGGCAGTAGGGTTAGCGTTTACTTCAGTGATTCTGTCTGTAGTCTTCACGGTATGTTCCTTCATCTAGTTCACCGTTGTAGTGAACAACAAACTCCATGATTGCGGGAATTTTTGTTGGTGGTACTAATATTTCGATTTACACTTTGTGTTATTTTCACAAAAATTTTGGGACGGCATTTTGATTTTCAGAACGTTTACAAGCCAACGAAGTTATCTGCTCTGGTTTTCATCATGTAAGCATTCCGTTTTAAACGTTTCTGCACGTACCCATTGGGTAAAATGTTTGTTTGAAAGAAGTGTGGCTTGAGTTCGAATGCAGAATGTGAAGACTATATGTACTACAGAAGAGCTTTAGCAAGAGTGAAACTCTAGTGAAATGTTACTTTTCGCAAACGACTGGCTGAAAAGTCTGTTCGAATGGACAAGTTGCAATCAGGTGGGTGATGCCCAATTGATAACAACCAAAATTCCCCACTGCCTTTTTGGTTGGAGCATAATAGTCATGTCCTTCTGTTGAACATTCACTCTTCCAACTTGTAAATGAAGCACACCTTCGCTGTGCGAACCACCCAATTAGATTTTATACGATAATATAATATATACATGCAGGCCTACTCAACTATATATCTAGTTGATCTTGGGCTATTCTGGATAGGCTACCGCGAATTCCTTTCAGGATTACGTAGTCAATAAGAAAAGTACTTACATAGAGGAATTTAACTCATAATTACTCAAGTGCTGCTACTGGTCAACCTGCTTAATTGACTTCTTAAGTACTATGACCTCTACGACGACTATTGCAATATAATTGTCCAATAATCAAACGGCCTGCCCCAATTCGCCTTTGAGTTCAGTTTCAACAGAATGCGCTTCAATGGCGGCGTGCTGTTCGTGGGTTCTGCCTCTTATCTTACACAATACAGGTCACTTCTTTTCGCACACTCCATAAACAGTCTCCCTTCAGAAATCGGTGGACGATACTCTCTTTCCGTACAATGACAATGGAAGTAAGTCTTTCCTACTTACTTCCGCATGGGATCGCGGTTCAAAATATTGTCTCCTAAGATGGCTAATACATAAATTATAGACACTTACATGTTACACTGTGCTGAAAGGCTAATTGCACATCACTCAAACGTTCGCTGGCAAATTTCCTTGTGATTGTAGCTCGGGAATTTGATGTGAACAAAAATGTCGACGGATACATTGATGTGTGCATCAGATTCACTCTGCTTCGTATTGTCTTCAAACCGCGATACGATTCTAGAAGCACCCGTTATCAAGTAAACAGTAGTCAAATTTCAATAAATATGAACAAACCTAAATTGAGCTTTGTTTCACTAACCTTTATGAGGAATTACAGAAAAAAAGCCTGAAGGTCTTGCATGTAATTGAAAGAAGCAAATTTTTCTAATTTGATTATTGCGACTGACAACACCGGAATAAAAATTCTTAAAGATGCATTGCGAGAGTCACAACTTTCCGACTTATCTACGTGCATTGTTCTTATTTCTCAAGTCTTCCCTGCATGCACGAAAAAGTGAGTTTGATGAGCCAAACTAAATTCATTACCTCAGAACTTAGCGGGCACGTTAACCAGTGTTACAAGAATGGTGCAACAACTAGTTCTGAGATATGAGATATACGCAGAGCAGAATAATAAATTAAAGAGGTTGAGAAATAATTGTGTTCAGCGTGTGCAGCTCATTCAAATTTTAGTCACGCCAGTCGATTGTAGCCGACCTTGTAGACAAACCGTGTCAAAATTAAGATGCCATACACCAACTGGCAAGTCATTTTTTTATCAAGTCATGTAAAGAATGAACGCATCATAGTATACACTAGTAGGCTGATGGTTGTTCGAACACAATTCATTGGAACAGGCTTATGTTACAAATTTCAAAAATATTCCAAAATCTTTATTTCGTTAAACCTTGTCCCGCAGCTCACCTTGCGTTCGAGCTTCGTTAAACTACTACGCGGTACACTGCACTGCAAATCCCAACTTGATCTGAATAATTCGGCTGTCACTTTGGCTGTCATGCTGTTTACCTTGGAGTCCTTACATACTTGTTGGCAAGTAAACCTATGGATTTGTTACACGATTAGCAGCTGGACAGCGGGTCGGCCTGTCCAATGGCTTAACCACTGGATAAACTCGCTAGGCACCGCAACATACAACTTACGAAGTCAAGTTTCCTATAGCCCAAATACAACAGTTTTTGTCAAAATGAAGAAATGTAATACGTTACAGCGACCGAACTGACCAGTTGGTTTTCTGAAGTCTAATTTGGCTAGGTAAATCCATTCACTTCAAAAGCTAGTGATGATCACTCATTAACAGCAAGCAAATGTGTGCCAGTAGCACGATGATTAAGGGCAGTGTTTTCTTCTGAAAATTAATTTACCGGCTTACCCGTATACCAGGACCATTTGGAATTTTTCACAAGTGCATCTCAACAAAATCTGCCGAACTATACAACAGTAATGCAATTTCTATGCACAACAACAGTGTTGATGGATTCCAGCGTGAAACAATCGAGAAATCCTACCAGAGCAGTCGCTTCATTAGGTCATCTGGTGAAGCCCATATGTGACTTAGGGACGGGTGAGTGACAGAGTCTAAATGTGGAATTTTCAAGCTTCGGGCGTGCCTAGGCAGCTCAGCTGAAACAGGGATCGGTGTGTTCTGGCATGTTTATATCGTTGGCTCGAATTCAGCTGGAGCCCTGATTTTTCACATTCAGATGTCAACTAGATAAATAAATCTGCCAAACTGCTCACTAGTAGTACATTGCTTCACTTGCAACTGACGCTTCCAAGGAACGTGGATTCCAAACAGTACCATGCTATCTGATGAGTAATCGGGGATTTGGTTCAATTTGAAGTTGAAAATCACCCACATTTGATCACAGCCTTCGCTTTCAGATAAACTGTCCAGCCAGCCTCTTTCGAAAAGAAGCACTAGACTCGAGTTTCGTTCTCATTAGACCTCGTTAGTAGTGCGTATCGATTGTAGTTAACAGGACAGTTACTGTTTCTCCTCTCGAGGCGATCCGGCAACCTGATCATTGTTCACAAGCGAAAGTGGTTGTGCGTTCAGATCTAATAACTCGGTGGTACCTAATTTGTGGTTAATGACGGCGCAGTGGTCAACATGTTTGTCTCATAATTGGAATGACCGGAGTTCAAATCCCGGCCGTGGCAAGGATTTTGGCCCATTATGAAAGCATGCGCACTTTTGTCAATATCGACCATGGTTTCATCGTAGCCGTGCAAGTTAGACATGCGTTCATCAACGGAGTCAAATATATCTCTAACTGGTATTTCTGAAACAGAGTTCTGAGTTATCGCCATTTCAGCAAGAAGTTAGCTTTTACTATGAAACCTCCAAAGTCACTCAAAAGTTTGCGTAAATTGGCTACAACAAAAAATAGATGGTGACCTAGAAACTCCATCCCCTCAAAAAATGTTGAAAATCTTACGAACTCAATCAGTTGGGAACAAAGGTTTAACAAACTCGCGCTGTGCCGAAATATCTCCTTTCAACCACACTTGACGCATTGTCTCTCACAGCGAAGAATTATTGAATGCCAGACATACACTTTTGAGAAGATATGACAGAAATTACTGTGGCATGCCTGAAGTCCGCATATGCTCAATACTGTTATGTAAGATAGTTGCGGTGATAAATCCATGATTAGTCTCGTCCTACCTTCTTCTCACAGAACTTCTATCAGAAACTCAGTTGATTAGTATTTTTTTCCCTGAAGCACAAGGTAGCCTCCTCCATGCGAGGCAGCGTCTAACTTTAACGCCTCAATCTCTCAGATAAGGTTTTAGCTATAATTCGTTATTGATTAACGGAGGCGAAAATCAATTCGGATGGCATTCCGATTGCAATCTGAGCCTACTGTCAATGATACATCTGTTGTTTAACCGGATAAGAGGTGTAGATGTTCCAAGGATCTCAATGTTTCAATCGATTCACCCTGTCTAGCTCCCACCAGAATAATGAACGACTATTTGCCTATAATTTTTCCTCTCTCACCTCATACACATAATGCTAATTTATCCGATTCACCTCCCGTGGCCGTTGCTTTTCACTCACGTATTCATATTAAAATAACCTATCTTACTGGTTGCATCCCTTAACGTCAAGACAATATTGAACAACGCCGACTTTGTCATAAGTCAGTCGCTCTGGTAGAAGAATGACTGCATTTTTTGGCCCGTAATTGCCATTTAGACGCTTATGCTTGCAGTTACTATTTTGGTAAAAGTTCGATGGTCACAGGCAGCCGAATGGTATAACTTCCCCAAGAAATGCAGGTAGACTGACGTTGATTTATTTTAAATAATCATAACTGTGGTATTTTCGTTCTTATAGTAAGATATGTGATCAGAGTTAACCTGGAAAACAATACTGGTAAATAAAAACAACGGCGAAATCATTCGTGTGCTTCCAGAAAA
This sequence comes from Paragonimus westermani, assembly GCA_008508345.1. Lineage (NCBI taxonomy): Eukaryota > Metazoa > Platyhelminthes > Trematoda > Plagiorchiida > Troglotrematidae > Paragonimus > Paragonimus westermani. The sequence continues at coordinate 13,840 of QNGE01005791.1, forward strand.
TTTTGATCAGTACAAACAATAATTGTGTTACCATACCTCAAATATCATAAGGCTTCCATTTATAACCCCACACTTGTCCAGCCGGCTCATTCGTTGTTTTAGTCTTCTCCATTTTTACCAGCTAACATTAAAATTTCACTTCTGTTCAACAATGTGTCGTGGCTCATCTCCGTGCGCGGTTTAACTTAGTTGAAGTGACTTGATAACACACCACAATAATTGCACACATTTGTCTGCTATTCTCGTTTTTTATTACAAAATCCCTTGGTAACAGCACGCTGATCTGTCACGCAATATTTTTTGAAGCCTTCATACTACGAAGCTGCAGTTTTTGCCTCGTTACAGCAACGGATGCGCAAATCCATGACATCTGTGTTTTCAGTAGTCTGTAAACTAGCGTAATGTGGTAGTCATCGTGAGTATCCATGAAAATCTTCTGAGTCCAACCCTTCGACAGTCGTACCTTGTTTGATCTCTGTATCTTTTGTGTCACACATCATATTTTGTTACCGCTGAAGGGTTAGTGAGATAAACATGCAAAGAATCAGGCTATCGAGTAACTTAAACCAGATCATTAGACTTGCTGCTATTAGCTATCGTGCTTCGCTTGACGGAAGCTGCAAGAAATTCAATTGACATTTTAGGTTTGTTGTATCGAGAAAATCCTATAGAGCGTGACCAATACAGCCCAAAATCAACATAGTTGCCGAAAGGTTACTAAGCGCTGGATACAGTCACATGGAGGAGATGTATGATGTTTACTCTGGTCATATTTTGAAATGTACCTTCCAAAATAATGTTTCAGACTGCTGCGTTCCCAACTAAACTTGATGATCAGTTCCGTGTTTATCTTTTCCCATTATTTATAGGTAATCGGATTGCAGGATTAAACTATCAGTCGCTCTGCCTTATCGTTCGTCTATTACTTCTGTTAACTTTATGGTTACCTTATTATTTTTCAACCCAGACTGAACTTGCAAACATACAACTACCAGCTGTGATCCAGCTTGTAGACTGGAACACTCTTCTGAATCCTGGTTTTTTATGTATGTAAGCACCAGCCTAGCATAAATGTGTGTTAACCTTCGCAAAAATGGCATCGAATTAAATGTGGAGACGACGCACTGACAAAGTATCTTCAGATCAAATCCATTGATTTGGGCTATTTTAATGCTCTCACACGGTCGGAGTGCAAGGTACATGAGTCATCGAACGTGATCCGGAGGACAGCGCCGGATAAGCAGTTATTTCTGAAAATGCCAATGGGTAATCTTGCTGTAATCATGCATGCCTATGGCCCCCAAGTCAGTCAACTATCCTAGGTATCCATCTCATTTCGACAGCCTAGATGATACACTGGAAATGTGTTACGCCGGGCAGCAGTCCCGAAACGTCGCTGGTAGGGCTATAATCTACATGCGCTGCCAGGAGAAAACACACGTTTATCAAACTTATGTGCAAATGGTATCATATCTTACTGGGGTCGGCTACTCCTGGGTAATGCGCTATTCTACCTTCCTGTGACGGATGGATGCACCTTCACATACTATTGGGAGTGCAATAATTTTTATGCAAACGGAATTCGGTGCACATGAAACCTCGTAGATCAGATAACATCATCTCTTTTAACAAGCTGCGTGTCCTAATCCTTTGCTAGATGTCCACTGGGTTTTGGTTGGACATAATCTGTCCCACAGCGTAAATAGTACTATGTTCATTTAAGAGGGGACATTTGGAGCTGTCTGCAGCACAGTGTCTGCTAGATAGCATGCAGTTTTGTTCACTGTCACTGATGAATCTGATCGTTTCTTGCATATCAGCAGTGAACAAATTTCCGAATATGGCGAGCAATAAACATGTGATCTGACCGGAAGTGAATCTACTAGGCAGATTACTTGGTCGATATTCTTAACAAACGGCGATATAAGTCACATGTGACTTGAGGTTGACGGTGAGTGCCTGAACGTCGATAATTGATGGTATTGTTAACAGACTAAGAATGTGGTTCTGGAGTTAAAATAGAACGGAGTATACTCTGTTGTTGGGCTAACGTCAATGCGTTTCCGCTGCAGTGCGGCGGAAAGATAAGCGTCTGCAACAAAAACGTTTTCAAGGTGAGCCGCGGCCTGAAGTTCAAGCAATGACGACGGTTAAGAAAGCTGCATCGAGCGCACTTTCCGAAATCGTTCAACGTTTCCTAGTCGTCTTGTGTGAACTCAGTGGTGCAATAGAGCTGTTCGAGAGTTTCTTTTGAAAAACCTTAACGGAATGCTACTTCTAATTTCGTTGTCATATTTGCAAATGGAGATCAGATTTCAATAATCTTTCGGAAAACCACAGAGGCAGCATCTTACAAATTAGATGAAGTACGGACAGAATGGAAATGTTGGAGACAAATGCGTCTTACACGAAGTTTACAATGAGTTCCCAATTAATTCAGGATTTTGGAGCATACGGCCTGCAAATGAAACACGTGCCCACTGATCATAAGCCGTCCCGTCAGAATCCCCGAAATCATTTTGGAAATATGAAACTATTCGTGTATTTCTCTTACTCTGCTGGTCTGTTACAGTGAAACTTACAAAAAGAACTATAATACTGATGAGTAGCCAAACGGATGAACTGATCTAATGAAATACATTTAGACCTTAAAATTATGGCCTACCTAAGGCAGTCAAAAGCTGATATATTTGAATATGCCATCTTTCTGACAACTGCCGTTAACATGACTGACAATTACATCATGTGTTGCAAACATTTGGTCCACATAAATATTTGAAGCTGATGAAGCATTGCCATGGAATTCCAAGTTCAAAAATTGAAACGAGTGGGAGAGAGTCGGTGATAAACTGAGCAACCGCTCAATTCTGTAATTTTTTCTAATTGTTTCACTTTTGTTTATAACGCGAAAATCCTCCACTGCTCTCTTTCTGCAGAACAATTCATGTTCAGTCGTGAAATATATATTGGTTGTTAATGTACCCAACTAGAAACCGAGATATTTTTGGGAAACACGAACATCCTAGTGTGTACACACAAATCTTCTATGGAAGTGGGCAAGCCAACGCGTAAATTCTCGTTCGTTCAATGGCGAAACGTGTGAACATCACTGACAAATACGTGTGTCTCAAGTCCATGACCTGGAAAGCATGCATCTCTATGGCTGATTCCTAGCTGTAACAGTAGATATTAGCTCTACTGACACAGCGAAATGTGGTTGATATATAGATATATATATATTTGCACATATAAATTTATTTACTATGGTACATTTAGACCTAAAATAATGGCCTGTTACATTTGAGAATGTCGTCTTTTGGACAGCTGCCGTTAATATCGCTGCCAAGTATATCATTTTTTTGTAAAATTTTGGTCAACATATATAGCCGAAGATCACAAAGCAGTGCTATAGAATTTCAGGTTCAGACGGTGGAACGACTGGGAGTGAGATGGTGGTGAGTAACCGCTTTATTCCGTAATTTTTTTCTAATTGTTCCACGTTTGTTTATAACTCTGTTTATAACGTTGGGCGATTCGATTTATCGCACTGCGCGGCGCGATAGGGGAGCGCACTTGGTTGCGTATTACTACATTTCGAAAATCCAACATACCAAGTTGTTCTATCCATACGAGCCCGGACAGATTGCGATTCAGACCGAAGACGTAGCAGAAACCGTTAATAGTTGTGCCTCAGAATGAGACGCAACACTGCAATTGGCCAGTCAATTGCAATGGGCCAAGCGTTCTCCAGAGATCCTCCGAAATGACTACATCCGACGCAGTGTCCAACTGCAATCAAACACGAACTTCCGTCGACCGGGGTCGTTGACTTGGAAGGTGTTCAGCAGGCCCATGGATCTGCCACCTGATTTTATTTTGGGCCTCGGGTTGAGCTCGGATTTACACCACCGCTTGCAGATAGAGGAACCACTGTCAATGTGCCGGGATTGACAAATGTCATCCTTGTGCCTCAGTTGTCCACGCCTAGAGAGATTGCAGTCACGATAAAGGTGCCATGCGCCGCAATGCCTGCGCTGGTTCGGAGGTGACTTCTCAGCGAATTAGCGCAGAGGATGCAAACCAGGATGCCGTGAAATATTCTGAGTTCGCGTACCATAGCTCGAACCGTGTGTAAATGGGCTGAAGCGTATCACGTGTACGCCCCCAATAGCGCCTTCGACCTATTCAGCGTCGTGTTTGGGGTTGGTGAGATCATGGCACTCAGTGGTGAGTGTTTGAAGCGTCGTCGTGGGATCCTGTTCGACCTTACTCAGCAAGTGAGTACGGATGTCTGTATCTTTTGGAGAGTTGAGACCTCAGACGAACATCAGAAATTGAAATCGATCTTTGGTAAGTGAACCAAGCTTGAAACGCTCGCATTCACGATTGACCACACCGGCATAGTGACGCGGTCGTCGCCGTCTTACTTTGAACACGCAAGACTGGTCAGCGCAAATGAACCGCAACGTCTCAACCGTTTCCTCAAAGAAATTATCGCGTGGGTTCTTTGGAAGTATGGAGTTTTCGTACTTCATGTACTCAACAGCACTGATTGTGCGTAGTAGGAGACGGACCTTCCAATTTCGTCCTGTGCACCGGAATCAACATTCAACAAATCCTCGTCCCGTCTGAACGAGGCATCAAACGTCAAACCAGCCTGGGCATCCTAGTGAAACTCGGTGATGCCGCTTAAGACAGCGTCAACTGATTGCTTCCCATCGGCCGACGCCAGTGAGGCCAAGTTTGTTGTAGATAAATGGTCAGTGAGCGCCTCGATGAGCTTGAGCTGCTGTGCGACAAGACGTTTCAAATCGACGGATTCGGAAACCATAATTGAAAATCGCCAGGCTTGTTCGCCAATATGTCATAACTGGTTCAATGGCCTTCCAGCAAGTAAACAGATAACGAAATAACGGTTAGTAAATTGGCGTATAACGGAACGACAGTCAGCGGTAATGAAAGACAGACTACAGGGTATGCACGACCAGTTCGAAACTCTGCGGTCAACCCAACCACCCGAGGCTAACATATGAACACAGAGAAAAGACTGGCCTCCGGACAGAGCGCCTTAATATCACTCAAGCCGAAGACATCACAGTCACACACCAGATCATATATTCGAAGGGTTTTTGACCAATCGGAATACCAAATCAAAGATGGACCAAATAATGAGCCGAACAGTACAGTGGTGCGCGCAGGCGGAATGTAGGCGTGTGAGCGTTTGGGGTAGTGGGTCGGGTGCCAGAGATTTGGCACAAGGGTTGAAGGGGGAAGTGACACATGACCGTGCTAACTATGACGGTCGCACGCAAGTGTACTTTGTTAGCCTTTGTCACACAATGTTTTCGGGAAAATGACGACGTCCCCGATACCAACCCACCTGGTGGAAGTCCCTTGTGAACCGATACAACGCAACTCTGCGCATCTCAAACCAGAATACTCCGGTTAAATTCGTGCCAAGAATAAGATGTGATAGCAGATTTGAAAGTCAGAATTAGCTGGAAGAATCACTTTTATGAACACGCTTTTGGTGATTCACAATACTATACTAGACTTCGATAGAAACTTACGGCTAAAAATGTGTGGCATATTTTTCATTGACGCGACCAGACCTGTAATGTACGTTCAGAAAATCGAGCTTCTGCTCTTCAGTTGCTTTGGACACGCTAAAGATTTCTAAAACAAACAGGCCACCCCACAGGAAAGATGAGTATGTATGGACAGAATGCCCGCAGAAATTCTTTTGCTTTCTGGTTGGTGCTATTTGGACCGGTGGGACTCGAAATTATCGTCTAAGCACTCATGGTGTGAGACGCGACTCTGTTTTGATGGGTGTAACACTCGCATAGCTGTCAATTAATTTAATTCTCTCGCACAGATGCAGGCAATTTGTCTACAGAGTAAGAACGACTTATAAAAACCATATAACTGTTTTACTCCCACTCGTAACTTGGTTGTATGATTGCAAGTGGTTGCGTACTGATATAGAATAACTTCATACTTTGAGGTTTATCTGGTCGGGTTGCTTATCTATAGGTTGAAAGTGTCAATTCCCATTACATTGACGTGAACCTGTCAGTGTTCTGTTATTTTAAACATGTGCATCGGTGTACACATGTCTCCCGGACGAGGACGAAATTGTTTCAAATTGTGACAGATTGAGTCCACAACGCTTTATCTTTACCGCAGGAATAGAAAAGCGCGCGGTGCTTTCGACAAGCTTCGTAGCGCTCACATCCGGAGAGACGTTGGCTACCCATTCAAATCAAGTGTTGTGGCTTGTAATGTGCGTGCACATCTGCCATAGATACTTTCGTAATGCACGTTTAAATGTGGTCCATCGATTACGGTATGTCGGTGCTCCCATAGCCTCCTTGCTGACTTATATCTGAGTAGAGTGGTTCACGCGATAAAATTCTGATTTGGTTTCACCCTTCTCATCCCTGCAATTTGGATGTATTGTGCGTTCCAGCTCTACGACCGTTGCAACCTAGTAGTGCTTCCCAGTCTGTTGCATGTGTGTTTTATCTGTTACCACACACGAGTGTTTTGGGTCATGCGCCAACTCTGGGTTCGCTGGTTTGCTGGATTGGGTAAAACGATTTTTCGTTCATTAATGAATGTTGACCAAGTCCTAAGGTTACTGTGACGAAAGGGGACAAGCAATCTACAATTCCACTTTAACTCTCATCCATATATCTGTGATGTGGTAATGTGTGGAACTCCAAACTACCCATCAACAACAGTGGCAATGCGCCGTTTGGTTAGCTGCACTACAAACTCCTCAATCAGTAGACAACATACGTTCGAAATTTGCACATTTGTTCAACTATCTGTAAGTCGTGAAAATATATCCGGAAAATTCGTCGACCGGGCAGTTTTGAACGAAGTAGCATGGGGATGACCGTTTATCGATCAACTCACTCCGACCAGTTGAACATCATATTTCGTTGATGATCATCTAGTGAAACATATCTTTGTTGATGAGTTTTGTCTGTGTCGATGAACTAGGTGATTATATTACAAACACCATCAGATGAAGTTACTCCTGTTTTTCAGAGGAAAGAGTTTAGTTGCGCCTAGTTCACTTTATGTTGTTTTGCTGAATGCAGGCAGTGATCCTGAAGGTTGGGCTTCAGAATAAGCATAGTTATCCAACGTAAGCAAGTTGTTCACTTGATTCATTGATCAGAGTTCAATCGGTCACATATCTGACAGAGCGGCCCGAGTGAACGTAATTATGGGTGGCTTGCGAGAGACATCAACAGACACTTAGTTGAAGAGCGTTCCACTATGAAGCATAGTTAATACCAAGCGGTTTCCAGAGTTGTGTGATAAATGAACCACATCATTGCAGGATACGTTCAAGTTTTCCGGAACTATTAATTGTTTCGTTAACCTACTGCTCGAGCTCAAACCACTTCAGAAATTTATCTCAAACATTACCAACATAACGAATTGCGAAAGTGGCTCCTGTAAATTTTGCACGCAAAAGCAAACTTATCGATTGTGTGAGTGACTGGAATAGCTCGACCAATGGTTTGCACACAAATGGCTGAAGGAACTTGTAATTTCACTATACACCTACAGCTGCACATAAGAAGCAACTGTGTGGTTCAAATATCGATTAGCTAATGACAAATAAAGCTGTGTGACAAGCAGATGCAATCAACTCTGAAATACCGATAATGCTACAGTCCTTCGCAAAATTGATTAAGTGAGTTCATAATCATTTTGTATCATAGATAAGAGGTGTAAACAAGGAAATACTTAGTCTTCCGCCTGTATTGTAAATGATGACATGATAAATACGATAACATGAATTTGAGGGATGGAACACAGTGTCAAATTCCAGCCGCTTTGCTTGCTTCAGGAATGTGTGAAGTACACTTTGATCTCATGGTTACAAGTGGGAACTTAGTCTTACGTCTAGACGGCATTCTCGCGATCGTGCAGGAAAGCCACGGTTTGCCACGTCACCATTTATCCACGTGGCGTACCGTTCTGGTTTTGTCACACACAGACAGCAAACTTACTCAAGTATCTCTCACGTTGCCCGCTTGAACGTAAACTTCCGACCGTTTGAGATTTGGTGGCAAGATTTTACGCCATGTTACTAGCAGTTTCCGCAAATTCACAGTGAACGATATTGGCCAAGGTTGTATCAACAGAGTGATATTTAGAGGGGAAAAATCTGAAAATGTTAGAATCAACTCAGCTCATAATTCAGCGATGAGCACACTTTTTTAAAAAGCTGCATGCAAGTTCAACATACTGACCGAAGGAAGAGGCCGCAGGATACTCGCGACTCAGTCGTTACTTTCTTCCTCACCTAGCCGTGACCTTAACAAACGTGACGACGATGATGACAGGTGTGAAACGTCGTATGCTCAAATCTTGAATTGTGAAAACTGGACCAGATTATTGACTCCTAGGGTCGATTTGAAGATCGGAATGTTAAAAAGCAGTTAGAGACCATAGAAGGCAACGCTGTCTTTGTAGCCGCAACCAGAAGGACACTGCGCAAAGAGAGCCGTGCATATTTAAGAACACGCCGGCTTGAAGCTTGCCCTGTATCATTTAAGCACTTTTCTAGTTTTGCTGCGAAAAATCCAATTAATCAACTGTATGTTAAACACTTTCAGCCATGTACGGAAATATTCACTTTTATTGCAGCTCTCAATTATTGTATCGTCAATTCGATTACGTTGTTTGAGTGAACAACCCACTTTCTCAGCCATAGAGAGTCGGCCACACCAGGTGGTCAAATTTTGAACATTTTAAAATTCCGATAGCTCACAATCTTGTTGAATGTGTGTTCCAAATGCAACCCAAATAACAGTCGTGCTTTTCTCACAACTAAACCAGTAGAGATATTGAGAAAGTTGTGTGTAACTGCCACTGTCAAAACTCTTGTTTCTCTATCATCGGCTCCCTCCTAATTGTGGCATGGTGTACCACAAAATATACAAGTTCTAAGTTAACCTGAATGAAAAAATTGTGGTTTGTCATTCAGGTATTTTGGATTAACTTATGGCATGCCAAACCATGCCCATAAAACAAATTTCAAAATTTAACCGTCATACGCAAGACCACCGCAGCTGATTTTCTAAAAACGTCCATGTAGTTCCATGGGTTGGCTGCATGAATTCAGAAGTTGAACTTAGAATGGAGCGGTGCTTGTCGAAAATCAGGCTAAAATACTGGAAGACGTCGTGTCCGACTGTAGAATCTGGCGACCAATTGAAACAGTAACTGATGCGGCCGGAATGCAAGCTGAATCGTTGTTTCGCCACACTTGATTCGCTTCACTGTTTCCGGCAATCTGTCGCACGTCACGTTGTTCATCAGAGGTGATGGAACCTTGATTTTTCCCGAGCCGGAGTTTGTTCTCCAACCCATGTGTGTGTGAGACTAGTAAGTTAGTCACAACGCTATTGATTCCATGCTAAGCATGGTCGATCAATCATATCTAAAACCCTCAACCGCAACCTTATGTGAATGGTGTTCGGATTCCCCAACCCTCTTACAGGAGACAGTAACTGCCCTTCTGACTACAGCCGAATAAACCGCGATTAGCAATTACTCAGTTCAAATTCACGGACTTCAGTGAACTAACGGATCAATGTACATAGTCCGGCTCGGACAAATATATGCACTACTGATGAGCCCATATAATATCGAAACTGGGATCTGTTGCTTCCTTGGAATGTGTGCCATCTGAGAGACCTATCTGAATGAATATGAGTGTTGGATAATTTAAAATGGTGTCTACGAAATTCCATCCAGACATTTGTACGTTGCTAAAAGGCGTGAACCATCATTGGCGCTTCGAAGACGTTTGTTCGTATGGCCTCAACAAGTTGTCCTCCACTCTCCATCACTGGTCACTGGCCTCCGTCAGCGTTGCCGCCAGGTGACAAGAATCTGTCTTCCACCAATCAACGCGTGGCACCAAGAGCAAATTCTTTCGGTGCGGTTAGCAACGAATGACATACAGATGTTTATCACATTTGTTCTCCTGTGATAATAAGTTGGACCATCAAAATTGTCGAATTGTTGCGAACTTTGAGTGGCTATCCGGAACCAATTTCACCATCAAAAATGCATCCACCCGAAGCAAAATATTGTGAAAAATGTTGTAACCCACTTGGTCAGATATTGTTGATAGTTACACTTCTGTGGCTCGTTAACGAGCTACATCACTAACCAATGTTCGTGTCACAACATTTTGACAGTCGGATCATTACTGTCAAAAAATGAAGTTCCATGGCTTATTTGCCTGACAAGAATCCGTACATTATACTGATTAACATGGTCACTGAACACTGAATAGTGTAGTAACAATAACGTAGTCTGTTCAGTCCGAGCACGGATACAGCACCATGGGAGATTTAACGTTCTCACGAAATTCTTGGATATATCGCAGGGGAAGAAGTAGACGAATGGTGATGACATTCGTGCACAACGATCAAAACTTCACTTGCATTTGTACACTGCGATTCTGAGAGTTTAGACTGACTGAGTCTGTGAGGTTGATCAGTTCGTTTGGTTGTATTAGTGCGCAGCCACCAGAGCCACAGACAGCAGTTGACTAATTCGGATGATTCTGCTCAATGTGGTCGGATAATCTCCATGTCGTGCACCTGTGCGCCTTGTTCCACAAACAGTGTTTCACGAGAGTTGTTTCAACTAAGGGAACTAAAATGGTTGTGCAGATTGGGCTGAAAAATTTTCAGTTCCCTCAGCTGTTACGCCTTATTTTCTCATAAACAGAACTTCATGGTAGTCCACACACTTTCTTGCTATCATAGTGATCGCTATCTTGTGGTTTTAAGTACAAGTGTCTGGACTACAATCTAGCGCTTAGTCATGGGTAGTGGGTTCAAGCTGCCTGAAAGCGTAGTGCCGATAAACCTAAAACTGAAAACCGTCGTTTTCCACTTAGATGGTGGTCACTGAGACCAACTGCTTCTAACAGGGATTTCGCTGAGTACTACAGTGAACCAGAAGTACTGTCTGCCACAAAAGACAACAAAATACGGACAGAAATTTTGTTCGCAGATTGTGATTTGGTCAGTTGCATGCTGTTCAACATACGCATCAGCATCACCTGTTCCTGATGGCTTCTTTTAAACGTGATAATAATGGGTTGAACTTCCTGCCTAGTTTATCACTAAGTCGTAGTTTCAAGGTTGGCTGGACCAGATATCGAGTAGGATGGGGTTTTCGTTTTTGCTTGAATAAAATCGTAAAAATTGACGTTCGGATCGACCAAAATTAATCTACTGTGTATTTTTCCTACATCACTCTCTCCATCAACGTGCAGAGATGTGATGCTTCCGATTATCTCAGGATGCACGATAAACTGTATATTCACATAGACTGGGATTAAACGCTTCGGTATCTCCATGGGGCTCGCTAATTTGTCTGCTCTCTCTATCTCTCTCTCTCTCTCTATATATATATCATTCATTTATCGTTCACAAAAGAGAGCAAACTGTGTAGCTAACGATTTAAATTCACGTTTGTCAGCTGCTAGTGGCTACAGCGGCGATGTCCTTGTTGATCATCTCTTTTGCCCGTACAATTGACCTAGACGTGAAGACGAGCAGTGTCCGTGCGACAGTTGGACTACTGTTTTAACCCTCCCGTCCCTGGATCTATGCTCTTACAGGTACTTTTCTGATAGTCGTTGGTGAACTGAAGTGTACTCTTAAGCGGTATATTCGTAAACACAAAGGTCGTTTCAGGGAAAACTGATTGTCTTCTTGACATACTTGACTCCTTCCAACAACTTCCATCAAATGTCTCAAATTGAACTGCCGGAGTTCTCCGTACAGGCCCCAGCACATCTGGCCGTCCTTTAACAGTAACGTGATCCGGCCCAAATATATTCCGTCTTTGTACCACTTAGGTCATAATGCTTTCACTGAGGCCTCCTCAATAATTGTCGTTTCATCTTTTTCGTTCTGTGAAAAGTTGGCTGCATCCCAGAGCATCACAGTCATTTTTCTGAGGTAACCCGTTTTACCGTGAAGGACAATTCATATATCTGTATCGGGTTTTGAAAGCAGGAAAATATTGCTAGAAATATGAATGAACCTAATCGCCTACGTGTCTGTAAGTTCCTGGTTGTTCATTATTGAGCGAAGTGCTGGTAGCGTGATTGCACCACAGTGACCCTAAATATCTCTGCGTTGAGATTTGACGATGACCGAATATAGCTCAACTGATCTCGTGGGATTTCGAACAGAATTATTGGAAATTTAGTTTGAACTACATCCATTTGGACACCTTAGTTAAAGCGAGCAATAACCAGAATGATTCTGTTTATTAGACCAACGGTTGTGAAGCTTGTGACATGAACAGCACGAAATAAATCTGTGCAAAATGCAAAAGTTACAGACTGATGCACGTAACCCATGCCCGCATGCCCAAACCGGGACAGTCTGGACGTAGCGGTTGACTGTTTCTGTCCACACAACTGTGGATGGTGCTTGGTAAGCCGTAAGACTTTCATAAAATTGGATAGCCGATCGGTTTCGCTTTGTCCAAACACACTGAAAACAATGTTACTTCATACAGTGATCGGCTTTTAGTAGATGTCTAGTAATGGATATCGAAACTATGTTAATCAACTAGCAACTCCAGTGTACGGTTCACGGGTGTTTGTGGTAGTAGCAGGCGAAGCTGAAACTGCTCTGAAGACAAGTGTGAGAATATTGTCCTTTATTCACAGCAACCTTCCGTTTCTGGCCTTTGTCGGCTTGAGCAGTTTGGTGGCGTTGCAAGCCTTTTTAATAGCTGCTCTCTGACAGCCATTCACCGACTGGACTGTCATTAGTGTAATACGTTTGTACTCTTTTTTGTAAGTTTTATTCACAAATACTTCCGAGGGTTGTGTCAGGTGTTGCGTAGTCTATGAGGTTGTGAGGANGCGTAGTCTATGAGAGTGTGAGGACTGAACAGCTCTTCCAATTTATCTATTCGCTACGAAACACTAACCTAATCCCACACTTTAGACAGCAATTCTTCTATTCAAGTTGTTTAATTCCAACAGTAGTCTCACCTAGCGTTAAAAATAAAATGGTATGTGCACGTCGTTAGGATTTCTTCGACAATTCGTGTTTCTATTCAACTGGACTGACCTGATCGCTCAAGGCTTGCTGAACGTATGTTGTGCATTTTATAATCTCGGTGCAAAACGTCTACCTTGCTCTCACTCACCCACTCATTTACACTGTTTCTAGATTACGTATTTTGCCAAGTGGCGTGTCTTTCCTGATTCACTCAAACCAATGTGTTGCGTTTGGCTTGTGACAATGAAACACTGGTACTAAACTTGTTTGCCACGCGTTTTCTTCTCACGACTAGACTGTGTATGGTTGCGCAACCTACACAGTTTTGGCCAGGTGACCTAGGATAGCCTCATTGCACTCTCGTATTTTGTCACAATACAGCTGACGATCTTGTCAAGTTGAGGCTGGTACATTTGCGTGATCCGTATGAATAGCGTGATGTGGAATTATTATCCGGATGTGATGTTCCGAATAATCATGGGCTCTGAGTCTCCTCAAAACAAGAGGTACATAGATTTCTGTTTGGCACCAAACTTTGAAGTAGTTTAGAGAGAATGTAATTCTGTGGGGCTAACGTTTCTGTGCTTATGCAGTGAATTTACTGAATTAGTCGTTGGTTAACTTTCAATCAGGGTGTACCTACTAATTCAAAATATGTTCCTGCATGAATCAGACCGCTAAGTCTACACTCACATACGGACTGTCATTTCGGAGGAAACAAAGTTAAGCGTCGATACAACTTGCTCTTCTGTCGTGATTTGACGCATGTCGAACATTGCAGCACGAAGAACGGTTGAAATACATCGCATTTTGTCAGACAGGCAAACAGACGTGAACAGTTGATGGATCATCTTCCAGTCAGTTGTAAACTCAGTTTGAAGGTGATGTGAGTGAGGACAGGTTTGAAGACACCGGTACAATGCATAACAGTAATCCACGGTAAATGTGTACGGTGATTGCAAACATAACTCAACTGGATTCGCATTCTAGCGATGTTATCTTCCGAGCTGTAACAAACGTTTTATTAGCAAGAGTACAGTATATAAACTGAATACGCTCAAGATTAGAAACTAGTCATTGCTTATTTAAAACAAAAAATTACTTGTTGCAAGATGCTGACTGCAAGTTTTTGACTCTGTCTGGATGCCGTTGAAGACGGTGCGAAAGGTGAATACTAGCAAAATAAGACCTTTCAGTTTCAAGCAGACGAACAGTCAGAGCCAACAGTTTGTTCACACAAGATGCAGGTCAATGAGCATTGAGTAGCGAACAACAGAGAAATCAGATTGAAAGACAGACTGTTTACAAAGGCAATGAATTGTGGCGAGCATTCTAATAAACACCCTTCTTACCTAGTGAGCAAAATGTTTGGAAAATTTGACCAATTGATCGTTTATTCTTCTCAAGAATCAGAGTGGCATGACGAAATGAACGCAACCGGTCTGAGTGGGTGACAAAATTAATATAGGTATCAAAATCTAAATATTCACACACCTTTCGTGAACAGTGACGTAACTTCAACACAGATTAATTGCATTTCACTCCTGCCATCTTGGAGTACACTTCACCACGTTATCGATTCGTTTCTTTCTTTCTGAAAATATTCCGACATTACTGATAAGTAGTGGGGATGTGGGTTTTTTCAGATAGATTGAACATCACCTACAATTAATCGCAGCTGTCATAATCATATATACCTGCCAGTCGGCCCGTTTCATAAACAAGCACCAGATTCGAGTTCCGTACTCATTAGAGCTCGTCGGTAGTGTACGCCCCTGCCAGGGCAGGAACGAGAACTCCGGCTACGCTTTTATGAGGCAACCGTATTGACTACTGCGCCATTGACCTCACATTAGGCATACCCGAATTATCATATGTGAACGCTCAACCATTTTTGCTTGCTTGATCGCCTCGAAAGGAGCTATTGCAGTGCTGTTTCCGACAGGAGCCAACTGGGAATTTTAGAGGAATGTGGCAGCTGTGGATGATGTTCAATCTACTTCAAAAATCTAACGTTCTCCATGAACAACTCGAGAGTACCCTGAGGTAGTTCTGGAACAGTTTTCAATTGAAAATACAACCATGTATAATTTCACGTGATTATCAGAATGTGGTGTTGATAATTAATGAGTCAGTTTTGGTGGATTAAATTTCAAGCGACCTAACCGACTCGTTTGCTAGAAATGAGTGTTCAAAGTGACTGGTATACACGCCTGGGAATTATTTCTTAGTGGATACGCTTGATATGATCAAGTTACCTGAAAAGCCTACTGTACGTTGGAATTTGACGTGCCATCAAATCACCTGGAATTCAATTTCACGAAAAGTTTCCTTCGGAATGTCTTGTGTTATGCTCAGTTACATCAAAGATAAGTAAGTCACACTTAAACAGTAAAGCGCGAAAGTGACCATTGAACAGTTCAAATGATGCGGCGTGTTTCAACCGATTCAAAGTTTTACCAACCGTGAGCCACTTTTTATCCACAACCGCTGGTTATATTGACACCAACAATATTATCATCCTCCAGTAAATTGTAAGTAGCTTTGTACTGAAGGTCTCTTCCTGACTAAAGAACTTGCCTCAAATTTCATACACGAGTCGTGCATGTATGACGTAATGATGCTTGAAAGGACTAGCTAACAAAGTTACATACTTTCGAGTGTTTTCGTCAAATATGTGCAGTAGAAATTGCAAAGCATTCACAAACTCGCCAATCAGCCGTTGTGCGAAAAATCCAAGTATACTACCAGCTGCTTTGATTACCTAATTGACACTGTGTTTTATACACGCAACGACGACTTCAAGCGTTTGATGGCAATCATGCAATTTGCAGTCCGTTGACATTCCCAGTCGCCTTCATGCGCCAGGTCAAATATTAACTGCATTTTGCCTAAGCGGTTGGGGCTACTGATTGTGTTCGAATGCAACGGTCATTGGAACAGCACTACCTATGTAATCCTGTCGGAATTTTTCACAGTTGCAAAGCACACTCTTCGTGCGCAATGATTCCGTGCACGATTTAGATTTCCGTTTGTGTTGTAGGCACTAGATAAGATACAACGGAATTCATCGGAGCTAAGATCGTACATAATTTTACTGACAACTAGTTGTTGAGTTCAGTTCGGGAAACGTGTCTCTCACATTTGTATACATACACACCGACATGTTGTTTCATATCTGAACACCTGCAGAGAATGAACAAAGACTACTGGCTACAAACTTGAAACTTACTTCCCAACGCTAAATAACAAGCAAAAGCCCATTAATGAGGCTTCACCTGCAACTTGGTGAAACTAAGTCCACGGTTTCGCCGTGACGAGTACGCCACAGCAATTCTGTATAACTGCTTCCTCCCACACGTTTTCGTTCAAATTACTCTACTTTGAACGTTTATATGGAAACTTCCAAGTGGCTCGATGCACTACACAAGCACACACGACAAACTCATTCAAAACGGTAAACAGACGAGAATAGTTTTTGTGACCATCTCATTCTTCCATCTGTCAGGAAGTTGAATGGCAATGAAATTGTGCCGTTTGTCACTCAGTTTACAATGACCAATACACAATTCAGTTAGACAATCTACGCAGAGAGGCAGCTTGTGTTTTTGCAGTGAACGTTCCAACTGGAGTGACATACGCATGGAGTAGAAATTAAGACGCAGTTCACTCTAAGTAAGCAGCATGCTCAGTCACTACTTCTGTCACCATCACTAACAAAACTAAGTTATATTGTGTTTCACTCGCGTTTTACAAAAACAATGGTCACGAGGAATACGGATACTCAATTAAAAAGTGGGCAAATATGTCCCAGATATTGCTGTTGTGAGGCTTGCCTGTGTGTTCATTAACCGATGTCTGCTAATATAAGCTAGTCGAATCCAGAATTCCTCCAGATAGCATGTCCACAGAATTTGACGCAACCATTCTCAAACAAAGACAGTGAAACAGCTCACAATTGTAGAGCCAATTCATGTAGAAGTCTGCTGAACAGATTGTGAGTGGACATGTGACTGCCTAGAGGGCATAGACTACTCTCAAAACTCAGTTTGCCAGTTGGTTACAAATGCAGGCATACATCTTGTAGATTCCGGATTTCCACGATTTGTCAAGATGGGTTATTGTGCTTTCACGTGAATGAATGAATTCGATATTGTGCTTTATGAAGTAGGTTGGGCAAGTTTGAGTCAGGTTATCAAAAATAGAAATTTTTGGAATTATCTGTGGTTGTTTTGTACGTGTGGTTTGGAATTCCTCGATGGCAACAAAGCGTTTGACAGTTGTGAGTGGACAGTTCAGAGTTGTCCAGGTTATCAAGTGTTGAGGTACTAATCTGTTCAGTGATGTTATGTGATGATGAATTACAAAAACTCCGTTATCAGTCGGAAGGGACAATTGCTTTATTTTCAAGATTGTGGTTTCAGGAAGAAAGAAAAGAGATTATACAATAAGTTGCTTCTCAAGGGCAGCTTTTATCAATCCTCAGTTAGACTTTGACATCCATTACAGAGGGCTCACTGGCATCAACGAGTGAATTCTTCTTGAGTATGAAGAAGTCGACCTCAAGATATGAGTTCACTGTAAAAGTATGAACTTCCAGGACCGCTTGGACTCCTGCTTCTCTTAATTTGCTGCTTATTAATGCCATTACAATCTTGTGATATCTGCATCTGTGAGAATGGTCGAGAGGACGTGGTTAAACTAAATGAGACAAACTTCCACGACTGACACCACGAGTGACATATTTTGATTTCTCCCGTTTTTCATTCTGCCACTGACTTTGAACGGTCACGTGAGCAATCGAGCTTCACAAACAGCATGCCGGCTCTCTATTATACCGTTTTGACGTGAAGGTGGGTGGGGGGTTTCAGAAGGTTCCCACAACCAACTGCACGACGTGACCGTCATTGGCAAAAGTCACAAGTGGTGCCCACTGTAGGTGATAAAGTTAGCCCCGTAACATGCTCAGAGTAAGAGACAACTTACTGGGTTAAGATTGAGACCTCAACGTTATCCTTAGAAAGTTGAGTGGAATGTAGACAGATCGAATCTCAAGTGTAAAAACATACTGGATTGGTTATTCCGGTACTACTAATGATGTGTTCAGTGACATAAGCGTTAAAACTACCCTCGATTATCCACGTCCATCAGAAACATAACATCCATAACCACAAAACACAGTCAGAAGAAGATCGGTGTGAATGAGTTTTGCATGCAGAGCTATCAAATCAAGAATATCAGAACGACAACAGTCTGAACAGCACTAGTCAGTCTCAGTTTACTAGAAAACCAAGGCTCATATACAGGGAAACAATAGTGTTTATGCTCGCTATTGGGCAGAAAACGTTTTGCGTTCTGGTTGGCTCACTCGTTGTTACGTCCGCATGACCTTGCATTGGACTACTTGGCTGTTTGAACTGGATATGCGTTCAAACAAATTGTTTTGCTCACCATTTCTTACGAAAAACTTGGTGCAGCAGCTGATCACCGTTTCTGATTGTTTGGCGCCGATCAACTGTAATTCCGTCAGTGGCAGATTTTGCTTGAGAATTAATTGGCTGAACTGTCGCCATCCAGGAAAGCACTACAGGCCATTTTCTTAACGAATCCTCCAAGCCTTTTACGATGTTGTCTGGAGTCCTCAGCTAGATGCGAAAAGGGAATTACATACAGTCTGGATCTGACTTGTTACCGGAGTTTGCGTGGAAAACAAGATTAAAATTGAGAAGGCAACGATGGAAAGCTGGAAGATGTCTGATTCGAAGAGGAATCACAAGAATAAGACGAGATATTGGATTCGAACTAGGGCAATTATCTAGTGAATGTGTTGGATTATTTGAAAGATCCGTAATGTTTAATCTACATTTTTCATAGTCAATAACTGTCTCTGCCTCAGGTATACCTATATTACGCAAGACAATCAAATGTTCACACTAGTGGTTACAGTAGAACCTACTGCATACATAAATTTCTCGACAGTAGGTACTTTTCCGGTGGAAATCTAATAACCAGGTTTCGAGATTGAAGGTGGTGTATTCAAACCCGCTGGAATTGATATCGGGGTAAAACAAAGCGTTCGACCTGTCTTTCGACAGCCTTCTCCATCTCCTGCGGTTGAACAGTACACCTAGAACATTGAGCGTTGCTGTAGGGCAGGTGAATGCCATGCTGGATCCAAGGGACGGCTGTCAAAACCTTGATACGTTCCCGTCCAATTTTTCCCTTGCTTGGTCATGTTGATCTTGCAAACTGAAGAATGGTGAAACCAGTTCAGTTAAAGTTACTACATGTGTAATGATGGGCAGATGGTCTTCTTGAAGAACACCTCTCGAAAAACTTCCACAACTTCCGTGATAACACCTACCAGAAAGGTGAGTTGATTGTAATTCACTGGTTGCACCGGGGAGCTACACGTGGACAATGGCTGTAGTCATTCCAGACTCGTGGGATATGTGTTCAAAGATTTCAGATAAGTCAGTTTTTGCCCAAATAATAAAGCATGCACGTGATTCTTATCCCAGACATTTTATCTCGCTGTATGAGGTCGAATTTTCAGCGGCCAGAGGTCAATGAAATTCAGTGCAATGAGTGACACGAATCATGTGAAAGCAACTTCGGACCACCGGGCAAACATACTACGGACGGAAGATAGATGGCATCAGTGACATGGAGATTCTAAGTACAAATGTTATGCCAGCAGTGTGCGGCTGTGGAGGCCTTTGCTCAGTATGAATAAAAGTTAAAGAGCCACATATGATTTTGCGTACGAAGAGTAAACGGGGATAATTGAGATTCATTCTGAAGTAAAAATTAACCTCATCTTCGCACACTTTTCGTCTTCTTAAACAAGTTTTCTCTGAAATTGCACAAGATTGTGGTCCAAGCAAACCGTTACCAGATATTTCTGTCACCTCATCTCTGGCTCACCTGGTTGTGGTTTCGTAAGGATTATGATAGAATGGTTATTGTTATCATCAGTACTGCTTATCTAATGTGAGCGTTACTCTGTGGTGATTGTGACCATCGTATTCTGGAAGAATTGCTAGCCAGCCTCTTTCTACACGAAGCACTATACTCCAGATCAGTTCTTGCTAGAGCACGCTAATATCGCGTATCTTTCACCGACCAGGATTTGAACTAACGCCTCGCTTCAGTCAGCCAACCATGTTGGCCGCTGAGCGATCAACTTCATATCAGGCATGAAAATTACTATGTGCAAATGCGCATTCTTCGGTGAATACTGATCGGATAGTCTGATCACCTCTATAGGAGTCACAATAGCTATCCTGTTAATTTTTGCGTGTTACTGATGGGTATTATTGGGAAGGAAACCCGAGTGTAATACTTCTTTTTCGGAAGGAGCTAACTGGAATATCTACGGAAATCGGAAATCATGTTCGCTGTTAAAATATTCTCAAGCAAATTAACCGAAAATACCCATTACCTACCGGCAGCTAGTATTGACCGAAACGATTTAGTGAACTGTTGCAAATGTGCTATTCACCAGTGGTCGATAAGTGTGCAGTACATTTTGCCACAAAATGTGTTATCGCGTTTACCCACCATAGGTCGGAGTTTAGAACAATTTTTACCAAATCACCATCCATTGAACACTCCGTATCCCATTGATCTATTAAGATGAGTGAGTACCAATATCCACCTAGCAATACGGCAAAGCATTCAGATAGATTTTTCCAACTGCCATTTTAAAAGGATGCTTTTGACTAGGGTTGTGATACCAATCGAGTTCTTCAGTATTGCAAATTTTGGTAAAAATCGGAAGTCAACTGTTGCCAACATGTTTAGGAGATTACCTTATTGACCTCCACACCGGCAACCTCAAGGCAGAAGAGACCAGTTTTCTATATGCACAATATCACCCAAGTTCTCCTTTGTCCGAATTCTCCTGAAGACCACACAAACAGACCGTCTTGATGGCCCAAACAGCTGACCTCACGAATGGAATTACCTGTCAAGCCAAAGTTGCAGCAATCGCTAAAATGTTATGCAGTGTACTGTTTACGGGTAAACAATCACAAACTGGTTTGATGTGGGTTGCTTGCTGCTGAATTTACACCTGTTCATTTTGAAATCTAACGGCTAATCTCGCTCTGCAGTCGCCGGTTAGTTTTCAGTTTCCACACTTACATTATATATTGCATGTTTATGTATAACTATCATATTTAATCGATGTTGACGGATGCGCACAGCTGAGCTTTTCTCAAGCCGACTTCATTGATAATGAATAACATAACTGATTTTGTTTCATCTCATTTCAGATAAGTCTTCCAGTGGAAACTCAACTATGCCACTACCCATACAAAATCTCCTAGGCGGAAGTGTCCAAAAACTAATCAATTCGCTGCAACCGTATGAGACTGGTGGTGTGTTGAACATCGTGTTCGAACCTGTCACCAATGTAAACACATCCGAAGTGTTGCTTAAAACTGTTACACCTGATGGTGGTACAATTAAAGATTTCATCATCAAAACACTCTTCGAACAGCATACTACTTTTCAAGTGTTATCGGTATTGCCCCAAGAGGATAGGCCAACGGAAACCGGAGGAAGTCACTATCTCGCGTTTGTGATGACCGGTATCGGTGCGATCCTTATCACTTTAGCGCTGACGATCACTACACTAATTATTCCATGCAAGTGCCGAAGGTCGAGATCAAGATTTGTGCAGAAGAAAACAAGAAACCCAAGCCAGTCGGTATGTTTTGTTAACTCTCGGATTGCGTAAATTTACACATGTATGTTCAAGTGTTTCGACAAACCCTCATCACACAAAAGACCGGTGCGTCGCTGTGTATAAAATATGCACTCAATTCTTCTCCGTCCTGCTGTTTGAAGTAGAATGTCATCTCACTACATTTTGGCTCACAAGGTATAAACCAACAACGATTTTGCGAAAATCTTGATGAATGAGTTACCAGAATCTACATCTCAGTCGTGATGACCTCGCTAAAATGTGGGGGTTAGAAAGATCTAACGTTAGTTCGGTCGAGAAATCCGTGACGTGCATGACTAAGTGAACACCCGACGGTTTGCCATACTGTACTCCAGATTTCTGTCTGTCAAACCTTTTAGATTCTTCGTCCCTATAGTGTCTATGGAACAATCAATCAGTTTGCTATCCGCGACTGTTTCAGGGATTATGACTGTTCACATAAATGTGATCCGAGGCTACAACACGGCATACACAATTTGCACTGGAGTTTTGAATAGAAGACTATTTTACTCATAAGTATCTTCATACAAGCGGACCCAGCTGGTCAGCAGACTTTTCCGAATAGACTTCTTGTTAAGGCACACCGGCTGATTCATTGTGTCACTGGAAATTCACCCATATTTAAGAAGTTAGCCGAAACAGTTATCAACTTGCTATAATCTTATTTAGATTGGGGCCGACGACCGCAGTTAGATCGCTGAGGAGACTGGGGCACATGCTGTTCAAAACTTTAGCAGAACGAGAGGACACACCCAACAGCCTATGCCGGTTGTTTTAGCCAGTATCCATTCGAACAGTATTCTGTTACGTTTTTATTACGTTAGCAGTCTGGGTTTCAAACTAGCCCACTGACGCTTAGTAGAGCTTTGCTCGCTGCCGTCAGTTTAGTTACGAAACACATGCCTGATGAGAGTTCTCTCTCAATAAATATCGATTAATTTATCTGTAATCTCGTGAAGTGGTTTCGAAGTCGACGAAATTTTCCCTCAAACTTGAGGTTCCCTAGACTGAAAACGTTTCAAGTGGAAAGCAGTTGACTAATAAGTAAGTGATTTCTCTTACTTTGTTCTATAAACGAGGCCCAATCTCGGAAACGGGAGCATGTCTCTTAGACATGCAGGTTGTGACATAAACACTGCCAGCATATTTGCTGCAAGATTAGCGAAAAAACTCTTAGTGCCTATTCCGGCTCTTTCAGCACAATTCTCGTGTGTTTTACTTGAAGTTTACTCGAGCATTGGCCAAGCTGTCTCCTTACCAAACCCGCGCTTGTGTGGAGTTAGCTACTGGCCATAGTGACCAGAGAGACCAGATTTGTGATTGTTTATTTACAGTGGATGTCATGTACGTAGATTCTTGTTCCCCTATTCAAATAGTTAAATCGCACGAGCTAGTCCAATAACTGCTTTCTCTGACTTAAGAGATACACTGCCGACAAACTGTTAAGCGATTGTTGACTAGAACCAATTAAGCCACCTTTACATAAATGGCAAAGGACATTCAACAAGTAATCCAACCTACTATGGGCAGGCCCACTACCTATTCTCGTCTCATCTGAAGCTGTTTAACTAAAATATACCTGAAGACGGTGTGTAGCAGACAATCGGAAATACAGTATCTTTGGTGGACTGTACCCTGGTCACTGCCAATCAGGTAGCTCGGTGTTCGGATTGGATCTACTCTGGGTAATTCCCTGTTACGATCTGGATTGGCCCTCCAGGTAAATCATTGGAATCATTGTGAAACAAGTGTGAACCACTAGACCGAACAAAGATGACCACTTAGATATGACTGACTGAATCTGGACAAAAGTGGTGCGCACTGTCGACCTAACTACATATGAGAAAAAGAACACCCACGAACATGCTCACTCAGACCGTCGAGGATTGACTGTTTCCGTCCGTACATCGGTCACGTCCATCAGAATGCCGTATGGTTATCGTTCGGCTCTTTTAAATTAATTAAAATCAAAGCATTCAAACTAGGCACAATTTTGCGCCTGAGAGAATTTTCAGCCAACACTTATCGAGAATCCGGCAGATCCGGTTTGCGTTCTTGCTAGAACCCGAAGCATATATGCATTCAACGACCAAGACTTCGAACTTCCTGCATGTTTGCACTGGCGCCATTGCTTATAGATTAAGTGTGATCAAGTTTTGCACTTGAACGCTCGTCCGAATTTAACCGTGTGTAATACACGGGAAGCAATACGAGTGGTGTTCAAGTTATATCATCCAAACCGCTGACCACTTGCCAGATATTAATAAATATTGTGCGTAAGTTTTGATTTTCCACGCTGTTTCATTTACCACTGTCGTTCTGCTTCCATACAGAAAAACGGTTACCTTGCTCTTGGGATAATCACGCTTGTTCTACTCATGTCTGTCATTGTCTGCTTCGTCTTCACATATCTGGCGTTCGATTTAACGATGAGTGATGTTGACCAATCTTCTGGTGCAGCAACTCTGCGACAAACTGTCACTTCCGTTTTCAACCAGACGAAACAGATTCTTCAAGACCTGCCTGACAACGGCTTAAGAGTAACCAATTCGACAATACACAGTGTTCAAGGTTCAGTGAACGTGAGTCTGTGTGAACTACTGCATACCATTCCGGGCAAATACAAGTTTAACTCCGTTCATTTTTTGCGTCTGAAGGAGATTTTTTATTGTCGTTAGAGGCAATGTTTGGGACAATTTTTGGTCGGTGTTCACTAAAAGTACTGTCCTCCAATCACCCAGAAGTTGTGACTGGAGTGTCCTGTATGAATTTATCGTCGAAACAGTGTGTGCGTAACGACCATATAGCAACCGTTATGTTCGCCATGCTCAGCACCTCTCAGGTGAAATTAGTGCTGCCTTCTTTGACTGTCATCTTCGTTTTTCACAAGCTGAAATCAACCAGTCCCTTGTGGTAGCCTTGCAAGCTAACGAATATTCACCATAACGTTCGAGCGGTGAGCTACGAGCGTTCGGTCTAGTACGGTAGACACAAAGAAACATCTGATGGGGAGCATTTTAGCGGTCATGAGAAGAGAACAGTTAGATAAGTGAGCAGATTATATCGACAGAAAATCGAATGACACGACTAGCTGACCTTTCTTAATCTACTGTATCACGTAGTTACAATCTGGGGGAGTAACTGCGATAAAAGAAACGGCAAATCGTTTGTCACGAAATTAACGCACCAGCTAGAAGCTAAAATCCGTATACATTACTCAGTTACTGCTCAACTCAATTC
>QNGE01005792.1:0-23632 GCA_008508345.1 Paragonimus westermani
CTTTTGGTCAGGCTCATGGCTGTTTTGATGATGATGATGTTCAAGCATCTGAGGTCGAGGGCAATAACATCTCTTTCTGGATATTGTCCGATACAACGTTGTACGCCTAACTAACGACCGATGTATAACTTTTTATCTTTGATCTTACTGCAGAAATGTCACCTGCTTTGCTCTTTTCTTCTGGGACCACTAAGGCAGTGCTTGACTGTGTTCCACTCTCTTTAGTTAACTTACCACTTTACGTGTCAACAGATACTCAATTAGGTAGCGCTGCCCCGAATTGACAGACTAAGTTTTACTTTGTTGTCAAATTGTGGAATTCCTTTTCTCCGTCAGTTTTTCCATGTTGGTATATTTTTAACATTTTCTAATAAGTGACTTTCCGTTTTATTCGCGCTGCCTAATGAGAACAAGCTTTTGCACACTGTCCAGTCAGTTAACATAAGATTACTTTACTGTCTTTCAGTTGGTGAGCTATTTCAACCTTTCAGATTGTTCCGATGATCTACTGAATCGGCTCGTTTGGAACTACCTGTCTGACAGAAGTGAATGAGAAAAACTGAGAGTTCCGAAGCTATGAAAATGTGTGTGAATTGAAAGCCAATCATGACAAAAGACATATGAAAAGATACATTCAGTCCCTTGACCCAAAATTAACCAGAAAGGAAGAAAGCAAGCACGCTGATTGCATACACGTGGTCATCAGAAAACCACTTGAAGGGGAAGAGCGGACGATGGATGAGTCACCCACAACCTACATCTATCAAGTGACATCGAATCCACTCACATCAACTCTAATGATTGACATGAAACTCAGATGTTCACTCTAGCGCATGTTCATTCAAACTAGTGAAACGTAAGCGAGTTAGTACCCAGCATTACTGGAAAACACCGTTCGTACAGGTGTATTAAATACTAGGCCCTATATAAAAGGACTGAGATTACGACGGCACAGAAAGTAGGAAGAGGTGGGAAAATCGTCGGGGTTTTAGCCCCATAGTCGGCGATCCTAACTGATACAACCCGCACTAACGACTAGTAGTAAACCACAGATGGCACCTGTATGACAATGACTGCTGAGAACCAACCTCATCATAGTAGTCCGATTGACACTGTCTATCTCGGTGCAAAGGTGATCGCGATCATCTGGGAGAACAACAAGAGCCCAAGCACCACCGACGCACCATGCAGCGCTCGAAACCTCGGTCAAATTCGCGGTCCACGGATATGGGTCAGGGCTTAAGGTATAGAGCACGTGTGGCGGAACGTCAAACTGTCCGTGAGTTGCACCATTGGTCTGGTTAAACGAATCCTCTCCTGAGCAAGCGGCTTGACCAAATGTCAATGTGGGTTGACCAATAAACGGTGTTCTACTGTCCAACGACGTGGATCCAGTTGCAGCGTTCGATGTGATGTCTGCTGGCAACGCCGATACGAAAACAACAGTCCCACGTGTTTCAGCAGTTAGTCTGTAAAGGGGATTAGAAAGGACCAACTTAGGAGGAATCAACGTGGTTAAGTCAGTAGATTTTAATAACACATTTTAAGTTAGAAACATCCGGGATGTATCTCTGTGCAATCTGAAAATAGTTAGGATACACGCAACCAATGAGGGTGAAGCGGAACATAGACAGACTTACCTCTAACCGTTAGAACTTGTCAGTCACTGGATTTAAAAGGCAAAAGTCAAATAAAACCTAGAAAAAAAGCGGTGTGTCACTGGCCCGACTGTTTTTTCCTTCTTGCTTCATCGAATACTCTACTTAATGGACTATTGTCAGGTCCAGCGGCAACACGAACCACAGTACTCACACGTGCGATACAACGCTTAAAAAGATGAGCAATACGGTGATGATGAACAGGGGTGAAAATCTTGAAACAAAAACAGTTTCATTATAATGTCAGTCACCGTATCGGATCTAAATTGGCAATCCGGGATGGATTGTACTTTTCAAGATCAGCAGATGACAAACTTTAGCGAATTTTGGAAACCAACTATACAGTGGACGAATGGTATGAAAAATTGAATGAACTCTACACGTCAGTTCCAAACTTCCGAAGCCACGACATCCTTAGTCTACACTCAATCATCTAAAATAGACCCTCATTCAAACGTTTCATGCATTAAACTCGCAGCCAGGCCAATAGAATGGAGGTCCCAATGTCTGGTGGCCTTGAAAACGGTATGTTCAAAAAGTTTTAAACACTACAGCATTTTGACACTCAAGTTATTTGTAGTTAACACACCAGGGTACGCACAGTGACCTTAATAAATTAGCGAATCACCGAAAGCTGCTCACTTAAGAGTACCGACGAAAAAACTGTTAAACATTAGTCTACTTGCGATTGAGAAGTAGTAAACTTATTTTACAAATGAAATTTTGCGGATCGAATGCGGGTTGAGAGTTGAATTTTGAAGAATAAAATACTACCGCAATTACTGCACTGAAAACTCTGGAAGTAATGGGCACGAGTATGGATCAGGACACAGCTTTACGTTAGAAATCCAGATCAATAATCACACGGGAGCAGTATTCGGTGTTATGCATTCTGGACAATCCACAGCGAGCAGGAAAAAAGGGACTTCAAGGAATGTGGTCTCACTCAAAATTTTCCGGAAAGCCAGTTTAGATGCAGAAACCGTTTGAAAAATATTTCATAAAGATAAGATATTTCACAATGAGCATCGTTGATATTGACAACGAGAGGCTGAAATTATCAATTAATAATTCTGAGAAGTTGTTTGTCGTGAACTGAATAATTGCCCTGCTCAACAAAGATCAGTATTAGATTACTGATGACTTGTCGGGGGTTTGGTATGTTTTCAAGTTGAACATCACTCACATTTGATCGCAGCCTTCGCATTCAGATAGACTTTCCAGCCAGCCTCTTTCCAAAGGATGCACTAGACTCGAGTTTCGCTCTCATTAGAGCTCATCAGTAGTGCATATCCTTGCCACGGCCGGGATTTGAACTCCGGCCATTCCAATCATGAGGCAACCGTGTTAACCACTGCGCCATTGACCTCACATTAGGCACGACTGAATTATCAAATCTGAACGCTCAANAGCGAAACTCGAGTCTAGTGCTTCTTTTCGAAAGAGGCTGGCTAGAAAGTCTATCTGAATGCGAAGGCTGCGATCAAATGTGAGCGACGGTCAACTTGATCTGTATTAGAGACCGTTTTGACAAACAGCGGCTGAAATTTAATAAACAAAGCATAGATTTTCCTTCACTAATTCTTACAGCAACTGACAACTCGATTCACCAATCCTTCTGAATAACGGCCACTACCTAGGCATTTTGGATAAGGTTCGTTGCTGTGTTCCAAGCCTGATTGCGTCGAGGTAAAGTCCAGACAGCTGTCACTTCAAATCAGGTTCGGTAGCCACTTCTACGTTGGGGCACACTAAAGATCCTCATGTGCTGGGATGTCTATTTCCGGTAATCGGGTTAGCTGGCTTAAGCCTGATGATAGCATCTCTAAGCTGTGAATTGGCGAATGGCCTTCCACTTGATGACCAACTGTGAACGGAGCAGATTCGCGCGACGAACGCGCAGTCGGGGACAAGCAGCGGTAGTATCACTAAAGCATGATGGTAACCGATCCTCCTATGAAACGCCATATGGGTACTTTGAAAGCACTGTATGTTGAATATAACCCTGTCACTCACCAGCTGCATCGCAACACAGGCTTTTGGGCGAATGGTCTTGACTGAGAATCCTAATCATTCGCCTACCTAGATCTGAGCCTCATGAGAGCATCTCAGTTCACACACGCAACCATGATTACTCACAACACTGTCAATTCCACACGGCATCAGCAGTCTCCCAGTATGACCCGGGTCGTTCTATCTGCTGCACATCGCACGGTGGATGGTGAAAACCATGCTATTGCTGAACCTTCTTGAACTGACTACAGTCCTAGGAATTTAAAGTTCGGTACTGCCAGTGATTCTACTACCTTCGTGGGATAGCACTTAGGACCCATATTATGATTTCAATGGAAAGTTCGGATGCCTAAACTGATGTCTTGTAGTCTAAAGCCCATTTATACCATCAGTTCGGACCAGACAGTTTTAGCTCAAGCAACAGGGACAGACTTGAATTTCCTCTTGAACCAACGCATGTTCCTCTCCAATACGAACAAGTGACACACAAAACGCTGGTCGGTCACTTGTGACCCTCTCTTTCCGTTACAAGCGTGGTTAAAAATTGACTAGAGAAAAACTAGTTCAGGCTGGTTACGTTGTATGCAAGATTGTTGCCTGCATTGGTCAACTTGGCTGGGTTCTGACCACGTGTTGGTTTGTGTCAAAATGCCCATGCACTTAGGTGTACCCCCATGAAGCAAACTCAGACAGCTAGGTAGAAACAAGCTATTTGTCCCAGATATGCCAGCTAACCACCAAACCGACCTTGAAAGTTGACATCACCGGATGACTTAGATCAAAAGTGAGCATACCAACAGGTGACTCTTTATTCTGTTAATTCTTATGGTTGCGTTGTTATCATAAGAGACAACTAACCTGGGAAGTTGTTTATTGCAAGAAATCCATTACATTGTATACGGAAATACAGAGCAACGAATGAAAACACGATCTTGCATGACTGACGTGTATACACATTCTTGGCAGCAATGCGACGACATTCTCTGGTGACACGGACCGCATCGTACGGTGCATATACACGTTTCCAACACTCGTTTCCAGTTTCCCATCTTCCTAGCATTGAAACTTGCCCTTTGACTTCCGATCAGTTGAGTCATGCTATACTACCCATAAGCGAAGCTGCATGTCATACAGCAGCTGTGGGTTGACTGACTGTGTGATGAACCACTGGATTTCTGCTACACCTCCCAAACATCCCTAATACATGTCGGTTAATAGCGACAGACATTGAGTGGTATGAAGCACGCCTCTAGTTGAAGTATGACCTAGTAAAGTGCTCATAAGGGAACCGCGAAACCTGTCAACATGGATCTAGGTTCCGTATCCGGAAATTCCTGAAAGCTATTCCACCTCACCCAAGCTACCAATGCCAAATGGTTCAGGATAAGTGGAATGGCATGCAAAGTGGGCGGTTCACAAACATAAACCAGCAAAGACGTCCGGAACGCTAAGAAAATTCTCTCGTCACGAGAGGAAACAATAAGTACTCCTAGCCTCAGAAGAGCCTCGTAACATATGCACCAACCTCCA
Source organism: Paragonimus westermani (assembly GCA_008508345.1). NCBI lineage: Eukaryota > Metazoa > Platyhelminthes > Trematoda > Plagiorchiida > Troglotrematidae > Paragonimus > Paragonimus westermani. The sequence continues at coordinate 5,202 of QNGE01005792.1, forward strand.
ACGAATCATGCTCAGTTGTTACACTGGCTCGACGAGATGTTTGAAAACAGCGAAGTTCGCGCAGGATGCAATAGCATCGAGCAAACCCATCTCATCCGTCAGCTGTCCGGACACCGCCACGCCTGCCAACGGTCAGCTTTCGACTGAGTCGACGGAGCTGCTCTCTCAGACTGCTGGTTGAGGGATGGAATAGTTAAAAGATACGTTCATTCTAAGGGTGGTAAGCAGTCACATGCCAGAGTTAGGGTCTACGATAGACTATCACCGCTTACCTGCATCTCTAGCGGAGCGCAAAGGGTCATCTTACACCTTTTTATCTCTTTGGATTTGTAACTGACGATATTCTGTACAAATCTCCGAATGGTATCACCAGTGGTGGCGTGGAGGTTCTCCAAAAAAAGAACCATAGACATGGACTACGTCGATTACGTAGCCTTGTTTGATGGCAGTGCACAGATAGTCCGAGACGCCCTAGACAGCTGAGAGAATGAAGTATCACGGAGGTGATGTGGGCTTTGAGCCACCAAAGTATATCTACGAGGCTGACACAGCCCTGTATTTGCACTCACTCTGAATAATGACAGTCTGGGTTTAGTAGAAAGTTTTCCTTACTCTGGAAGTCTTATCACAGCTGGCAGTGGCGTTGGATAAGGGATCACCCTAAGTGTCGCCAAGGCCCGATTGGCAGTTGCTAATCAGAAGTAACTCTGGTACCGCATAACATCCATCTCTCACAAAGGGTAGGGTTCATAATGTGAATATGCGCACGGTACTGCTTTACGAGCACAAAACCTGACCGTTCTGAATTGTTCATGTTTGCAGGTCACCTGTTTTGCCAACCACAGGCTGTGGAACACTGTCCGTGTGTGATGGCACCAACACATGAGCAACATGTGCTGAGATTACACGACCTCCATTGATGTGCAGTTAGGGTGATTAATAGGCGTCTTACTGGTATCTACCAAGCGCCTAACATTTCGCGCCTTGTTGGAGTTTTCTGGGTGTGTAGAAAAAACAACACGGCGGGCAGCTCATGACGTGACACACAGGTAATACAAAACTGGCATCAAGTTTGCCCTACTGGGTATACCCGACTTCCCAGAGGGGATCCAAAAGACTCAGGGTGTCATCGGAAAGAGACATTGAAAGATGTGGCTACACGCCGCAGACACTCTGAAATGCTGTTGTCTGTTATCGTGGTTGCCTTCAGCTGTTAGCAGTCGAACTTCCTTCTAACAAAAATGGCGAAAACAAAACATTCTAAACTCGCATGCTTTGCAAAACTGATAAAAGCTTCCCTCTGCAGTTATCGCTGTACCCTTCGTCTTTTGTTTCGACTAATTCTTTTTATCGACTGCTTGGTTCACAGTGCTGAATAGGCACTAAGTTTGTTTCCCGACTTTCAGAATAATAATAATAATAATAGTAGTAGTAGTAGTAATAACGTCAGCTGGGTCCCGCGATGAACTATGGATGAACGGAGCAGTAGTGTCCCGTAATGACAGGACTTGGGTAGAGCTGGAAGTGTATGCCAGCTCACACAACAAAACCTACACTACTCCACTAAATCCAGCTTGATCATGGACACATTTGGTCAAAACAAAGGCCGTACGATCCCACCGAATTACTGCACCCAATGACGTACCATCCCATTGTACTAAGTACACACACACGCACTCATGTCATGACCAAAAAAGACGCTTAGTGTAAGAAGTTGGGTACTACAAGAAATCCATCACAAGGTACGTGAAAACATAAAACAACGGACGTAAACACTATTTTTCATGGCTGACGTGTATCCGCACCAGTTAGACAGTAGTGCATCGTCATTCACCTTGGTGACACGTCTCACATGGTGAGCATACATGTTCCCAATAGTCACTCCCGGTCCCTCGCTTTCCTGGAGTTGGGGTCTACCCTATAGTTCCCGCGCGTATGGATTGTGTCATACTATTCACATATGAAGGTGCGTGTTATACAACACCACTAGGTCAAGCAGCACTCACAAGGCAGACAACCGTCGAGCAAAGCATACTTGACGGTTGTGTTTAGGGCAAATTAAAATGGTATTACAATGGTCTATGACAATAAGCTGTTATTGCGAAACATCCTACTAAGAGTGATGGTACATAGATGGAACACTGAGAGGAAAATAGTTGCCTCCTCCCATAATGTTCACCACGCTCGAACGACCGTCTTTCGTGTCTCCTGGCGTGGCGAAAAATCGTTCAACAAAACAAGATGTTTGTTGTCCATTTCACACGTACTTTTCGTGAAGCTCGAATTGGTGAACCGGAATTCCCACTCACAACACAACGAGGTTTGCATTCGGACGTCGTATATGCTCTTTTGCCGGATTTTGTTCGGTTTTCTGGCGACCACTGACAGGGATTTTCACCTGTCACTTATCGCCTGTTAGACTGATTACAAGCAGTGGTGACTCGCTCGAGCTCTCACGTTGTCTGCGATCCACCCACTATGGGCTGTGATCGTATTCCACAGTCGCGCTGGGACATTCCACCGAATGTCGGAACAGTTGCGTTTCCGACTTTGTTGCCCACCATACTAGAAATAATCGCTGTAGGACAGACCAGTGTGGGGAAAAACTGACACAAAACTGACGGTTAGTCCACTACTGAGCAACCTACAGAATTTTGCCAACGTGATGACACACATCACATGCTTTTCAATTTCATTCGCAGTCACTAACAGATAAAAATGAGTATGGACACTTTTAAAAGATAACGCTAAGAAAATCTAAGGGATATGGGGCACCAGCCGAAATATTGATAACCTCTATGATTAATTACAAGGCAACCCCAAGGATTCAGACAATTGGTCCACTGTCTCTGGCACTAGCCGTGAAAAAATGAGGTTTTCACACAATGTCATCCTGTTGCACTCAAACTTAATCGACACATGGGGCTATCAACTGAAGAAACATCATAATCATGAGCACAGTTTGGACAAAAGAACCAGCGCTGGTTAGAGAGAATACACTTACAACCGAACTAAGTAGACAAGATATCCAAGAGGAATGAGCAAGCAACACGTGTGGAATAGTCAGGGTCGTAAATCTGGAACTGTCAAGCTAATGACGAAATTCTCCCGATGAAGATGACGACATCATGGTTTGCCTACTTCTAAGGATGTCTGAGTCAAAAAGACACAAAGAAGGAAAAGCAGAACAAACGAAGAAAAAACCAGTCAGAAATGGCCCACAGAATACATGCAGGTTGAAAGACCACACTAAGCAGATAATAGCCCTGTAGGTAAGCACGTGGCATAGGTCATTCCCCACAATCAGGCTGCCACTGCCACCACCGTAAATAACAGTGCCATTTCAGCTTGATCCCTTTGCCGTTGATTGCAACTGGTTGATCCCAACCGTCTGACAGTTAAGGACCGGAAGTCTCGTTACAGAACAACAGTCGGACCGTGTATTTGTTTGACCGATAAAAAGACCGCAGCAAGAAGCCGCATGAACCAAAACATTAGTAAAACCAATAGGCGAGAAAACGGGCCACAACTCAAAAAGGCAATGCACCCAAAAACGAACGAAATGGGGCACAAGCGACTAGACAACTTAGACATTCTAAACACGAGTCTGTTATTTTTTGGAAGTATGCTTATCACATAGCCAGTTGACTATACCAGTCGGGCAACGTCTAGGATGTAATTAGTCGTCACTGTGACCGCGATCAACTAACCGAAACCACTTGATAAGCCTGTTTTAATCAGGAAATAAAGTTTTAGTCGCTGTTTTCCGTTACATTGGGGATTCTCATTTGTTAAATTCGGGTCCGTTCAATCACTCAAATAGGTGAATTCCCTGTGGAGCTCATACCTTATTCTCTCTATACTCTATAGGACATCTTGGAGTGTTTTTCTAAAACCATATTTTGTCCCCTTTTAAAATGTCATCGGACTGTTCAACAATCTGAAAGTGCTGAACACGAATCCGAAGCAGAAACTTACTAGCTTCCCGAGACAACTGCAATCTTTCGATAGTAAAAAATAAGTGGGTGATGTAACGGTCGTTGTTAGGAATCTGATTAAAGCATCCATAACTTCAAAAAAATATCGCATCCAGCAATGAAAACAAAAGTGGCGTTTGCTTAAACGTCTGTGTATGAAAGTTAACTGTCTTGACAATTGAACTGTTTACAAAGCTAACAATGTATCTGGATGTTGTGTGAAATGTTACGTTACGAGCTACCCATCCGTTTCTGTTAGGGTCACACAACAGGGAGAGCCACACCGCCAAATGGAAAAACACTGGGGGAAATGACAAAAAATCATACGACTGAAAATTTCATCCGGAATGGAAACAGAAACAGGTCCACACAACAGTTGAAACTTACTTCACCTCGCCCAAACCTATTCGACCGTAAGGAGAGATTGGTGGTAACCGGATGTGCATCAGCCGTAAATGTTCGCCAAAGTATAGCCGGATACCCATTTTTGTGACTGCCATTAAGTAGCATAGACCACTTGATAATGGGATAATCGAGACAAGGCTAGACAAGGATACATAGAGATAGGCAGAAAAGAAAATAAACCATAACATTACGCCATGCAGTGTGCTAGGTGGGAGAAGGGCACACGTCGTAAGAAAAGCATCCTATTCGATAACACGTAAGCATAGTCTGGGGAAGATTGCAAGGTATTTTTGCCACGTTGCACGAAGGTCAATCTGGAGACATAAATGTACAACAGGAGTAGGTAACGGTGTTACTGAAGACATTGTACGTAACACATTAGGTAACGTTTGGACTAACAGAAACATTGATGATGCAGCGAGTCGGAACCCACGGACATTCATTGTAAAAACCAGCGTTATAAGCTATTGAATAATGTAGCTTACAACCTCTCTCATTGACCTAAGTACCTAACGTGATGGTCTGTCTCTTGCTGGATACTACTGATTAGCTAACGTGGATAAACCTCTATAAAGGATTAGTCGGTAAATTGCCGCCAGGTCTAAAAATAAATCTGGAAAATATGTGCACAATCAAGAAGTAATAACTTCTACGAGCAAACATCACTGGCTGCGAGTCTGAATTATCCTTAAAGCCTTCCACTGGAGATGTTCCAGATCGTTTGGCCCCTCAACCCGGAGATGCCCGTTCGGTCGACAAAGATGGGCATCAAATTCAGTTCTTACATATCTCGGTGCTAAGTCACAGTGTGGCTGCCACACCGCCTTTTCCAGTCGGACGTCGGTTTCGCAAACAAGGCCAGACAAGTCAGGCGACGAGGTGGAATATAAAACATTGTAGCGAAAAGTCGTCTAGAAAGATGAAATCCTTCTTGCCCAATTCATACGTTTCTTCGCATCGATTGTGCACTAGCACTTATAAACGGGAGGTCTAGTTCACAACATAGCACTTGATTCTGTCCGATCGTTTAAATTTCCCGCCACTGGTTTTCGCCCAGCACCCGGGTGAACGGGTGGGCTAACTCAACACCATCGGGCGCGTCCCCAGGCTGTGGGTTAGGGAACGGACATCCACAGGGCAGCTAACTGCGAAATAAGCGGGGTTCTCTCGGCAAATAAGCAATCGCAGACAATGAGCGATAGTACCACCAGGTTGTGAAGGACTCACCTTTGGCCGCCAGGGCTCCTGTAAAATACGACACAAGCTCCTTGATGGCAGTGTGATACGGCGTATGTTACGCCGTCACAAAAGGGCTTCACATGTTATAATGGGAGCACATGGGCTCCCGAACAACATGTCGTCCAGCTAGCATGGTATCCACACGGCGTACTGACATCTCCAGTTTCCACCAACCATGGACAATCCTTAGGAAGGCATACGAATCATCTCGATGGTCACTGGCACCAAAGGCTGCGTATGGTGTGCCAGGTATCCTGAATGGTTAGACCCCATTCAAAAAGCACATGAACCAATTTGGTCACCGGCCCTCGACAACAGGAGACACGCATCTCAATAGTCTTGTTGGTCTTGGATTAACTGGCTGGACAGGTATGCTGCACCAGGTCTGTCTTCGTTGGTGAGTCTTTGAAATGCTGCGCTGTTTCTATCGCAATCTCCTGCAGGGTGTATTGAGCATCCTGGATGGACTCCACCCGAAGAGCATATGAACGGAACCCCCAAAGGATTGCGAACTTCGTGCTTCGCCTCGCTGCTTTTTGGGTTGGGTTTCTTGTGGACCAAACGCTTCGGGTTGGGCTTCTCGAACCAACTTCCTTCTTCGGCCTGGGCAACCCAGAAGTATTCGGCCCCATAATTACGAATTCAAACGTACATTAACCACCAACTTTGTTGTCGTTTTTTATAACTCTGGATGAGGTGTCGGTGACTGGCTTTGCTCCCATGTTACATTTTGCCGCACCAAATCAATTTTTCTCGTCTCCTCTTTTATTGAATAACTCTTTGTTTCGTGACCCCCCAACCCTGTTCCTAGACACGCATGACAGACATAGTTCATTCGTTGCTCGCGACAGAATTCATAGCCAAAATGATGGCGTTTCAAACACCAAGGTTCCTTTGTCTAAGGGACACAAACCCCTACTCCCCGCCCGAACACCACTCAGGCTTGGCACCCTTAATGTTAAAACACATGCAAGTAGGCCAGTAGGCAACTCTTGCATGCATTTTAGAGACTCTCACCATCGATATCTATTGCCCAGCTAAAACATGGCTTCAGGATTCTAGCTCAGTGCTACATTTCCAACGGCAGTCAGCCGATTCACCACGCGGACACAATGTGCGCTTGCCTAGAGATCCTACAGATTAAGCCACTGGTCAGGCCAGTGTTGTAATTGCCCTAAGCGCATATACAGAGAAAGTGCTGCTTGACTGGATTTTCAACAGCCGACTTTGCGCTGTCACTTGCGGTTAGAACATCGAGATGGGTTCATCACAAACATTGTCTCTTTGTTGTTGCGGCATATGTCCTCACAGACTGTTGTCCAGATGCAATCAATGATGACTGTTATCACCAGCCCACCAACCTTGAAAAAACAGTGAACGGCGCACGGACATTGTAGTATCAGCTGAAGACTTGAACGCTCAAGTGCCGACGAGCGTGATTTAAGTGGCCCAATATCTTACGGTACTTGTTGAACAGACAACGGTGAACGTCTGTTGCAGCTCTGTGCTGAAAACGGTCTGTTCCTGGCAAGTACTAATTTTTGACGGTCTAGGCGTCCTTCATCGCCCAGTTAATCGTGGACACAAACCGACCACATGTCCGTCAGCTATCGGTGGCGTGATTGTCTTCAAGATTGAAATTCCATCTGCAGCACCTGCGTCATTCACTGTTACATGCCAAGATCGCTTTGTGCCTTATGGGAGACCACTTCACCATCAACCACAGTGATGTACCTAAACTAGAAAGGCCACTGTCGCATTAGGCCTATCGGTGTACACTTGCTTATAGTTTAGGTACCCACCCACTAGACGGCACTGAAGCACACTGGGCACATATAAAGCATGTAATGCATAAGAGCGGCATTGCTTCATGCAGTACTACCGCTCGTTCAGCTGCCAACCGTCAGGTGTCTGGAACTTCTCGATGTTCGCCGGAATATTCCATTTGGCGGCCCGCAAGGCTATTCGCATGGAACTCTAGAAGCAACCACCAGAGGATGGCGAGGTCTGGTTTACACAATGCGCTATCGAGATGTAACAAGCCGAGGTTGTCGGGAACCCTCGGAAACCTTTCCATCACATCCGAGATGTGGGAGAAGCCAGTAGGGAGCATATTAATGACTTGAAACGAGTGACTACTTCTAACAATAACTCAACTGGCCAGCCAGGCCATTGATTGTGCCTTCCAGCTCTGCTTGTGCTCATTGGTCTGTTGGCATTTTTTCTGTTCTTAGAAACAGACGCCTCCTTCAAGATCAAGTCTCACACGGTATTCAGCCTACGAGCTCCTCTTCTGATAAGGGTCTCGTAGTATTGTCCGGACTTCAGTCTGATACATTTTCCGACCTTCCTTTTTTAGCGGTCATAAATGTGGGCGAGTTTGTGATCATGTTGTCTCCGGAATGAGAGACATGATGAACCCCTGTTTCAAATTCAGTCCCTTTCCTGTCTCCATGTGTTAGCCTTGTGTGGTTGGGTGGGCTGGGTAGTTCCGAGTTAATTGTATACGGTCCACCGTCCATTGTTCATTGTCGTTATCCGTGGCTCCGTTGTATGCCGTGTCGTTGTCCGTCGTCCTGTTATTTCTATGGTTAACTTATGTGCCCATAGACCGTAGATCCAATCATCCGTCGCTAAAGATGACATAATTTGGTAAACGCCATTTTGGCCCTTGAAATGCAACTTCTGGTCACTTTACTCGCACAGCAACCAACACCGGGTCAATTGGTTAGTAGCCAACACTTCTCCCTCACAAGCAGCACGTAGATTGGAACCTGATTCATGGATTAAAAATGGATAAACACAAGTAACGGGTTCCTAAACGGAAAAAATAGTGTCGTGTGTCCATTTATAAAGGGAGAGCCGAAAGGTCTGTATAAGTTGCGAATGTGTATGATGCTCAACCCATACTGTGGTGGAGTGCAGCCAATCGTGTACGCCATATCTGCATTGGCCAATCAGACTGTTCGACATTGACCTATATCTATAGTATCCATAACAAACTAGATAAGATGTTATGTGTGGTGTAGTGAATACACATGTTGCTCTAAACCTGACTTGTTCTACATGGTGACAGAGATGAAGAACCCAGACTGGATGGGTATGAGCCCAATGGCGGGATTGAATCTCAGACCAACGCCCCAGCTGAACATGAATGAGGATGAAGGACTTCCAGAAAGATGGAAAATGTGGAAGTTGTAATTTCAAGATTTCCGCACGCTAGCTCGACTGTCATCAGCCGAGAAGGAGTTTCAAATGGCGATGTTTTGACATGCCATCGGAGAGCAGGCCGTCCACTGCATTAACACATTTCCGTATGAAGCAGACGAAGACCCAGAAGACTGGGAAAATGTGGTGAAGAAATTAGAATGTTATTGTTTGGGATTTACGAACGACATTTTTGAGAGATGTAAATTTAATTGCCGCGTCCAAGAACCTGGAGAATCCGTAGATCAATTTGTTCAAACTCTGAGATCCATGGCCACAACCTGCGGTTTCTGTAACTGCATTCATGACAAACTGCTCAAAGATAGGTTAATTATCGGAGTGAAAAACGGCAATTTGACCAAGAGAATGTTGAGGGACCCTCAGTTGACGCTCAAACAATGCATTGACGTGTGTCGAAGTGAAGAGGCAGCCGACAGAAAGGCCGAAGCCCTCAAAATTCACTCGATAGAGGATGTCAATCGCGTGATGACCAAAGAACCAAGAAACCCTCTGGCAGGATGCACTTTCTGCGGAAAAACCCATGGTTTAAAGAGAGAACAATGTCCAGCATGGCGAAAAATTTGCACAAAGTGCGGTCAAGCGAATCATTTATCTGTTTCTTGCAAGAGTGGTCCAGGTGTGGCAAAGGCAACCCAGTCTAGAAGGTACTCAGTATGTGCGGTTGGAGTGAACGAACCCCACCAGGATACACTATCGCGAGTCCCACTGGCAACGGAAGAAGACAACTGCACCGGATATGAACAAGTATACCTAACGCTCGCGGAATCAGACTCGCGGTTACCACGATTAGGGCAGACGTTTGCCGATGACGAAAAGATGGAGAAGCTCGAAGAGCATATCAGAAACGGCTGGCCCGACAATGTACAAGTGAGTGAAATCATTCGTCCTTATTTCAAGGTCCGGGATGAGTTGACCACAGAAAACGGTCTTGTGTTCCGTGAAGAACGTTTGATTATTCCCCGATCTGCCAAAAACTCACTATGCAAGAAATACAACGTTCGCACCTCGGTGTGCGTAGTTGTACGAAACGCGTTAAGGATACCGTGTACTGGCCAGGCATGAGTAGTCATACCAAGGACTTCGTTTCAACCTGTATGGTCTGCAAGCAGTACGGGACTCGACAGCCAAAGGAACCCATGGTGTGCCGCTCAGTCCCCAAGCGACCTTGGCAACACGTGGCGGATGATCTATTCTCGCATGCAGACAAGTCATATCTACTTTTGGTGGACTATTTCAGCGACTTTTTTGAAATTGAGAAGTTAAATGCTAGATCAGCCGAGGAGATAATCGGCAGGTTGAAAGCCCAATTCGCAAGATATGGCATTCCAGAGTGTGTGAGATCAGATGGTGGTCCACAATTTTCAGCACAACAGTTTGCGGAGTTTGCGAAAAATGGTGGTTTAAACACGAAGTCTGCAATCCACATCACAGCCAGTCTAATGGTAAAGCGGGATCTGCTGTGAAGGAGGCAAAGAAAATAATGAAGAAATGCTAAACAGCCAAAGAAAACGCCTATGTGTCACTGCTAGAACACAGAAACACCCTGTCAGCAGATATAGATTTGAGTCCGGCTCAACGGCTCATGGGAAGAAGAACGAGAACTCGAATACCACTAGTTGAAGATCGTCTAGCCCTACAAACTGTCACATGGGACACCGTAAGAAAACGTTTGAAACAAAGGACGGAACGAGAAAGACAAGTGTATAACAAAGGGACTCATGAGCTACCAAGATTGGACGAAGGGGATACCGTTTGGATTCAGCAGTTCGGTATGGGCTCTGAGAGATGGGCGCCAGGGATTTCGGAAGGACGAGACGGTGAGCGTTCTTATACGGTACGCACAAATCACGAGACATTGAGGAACAGAGTGCACCTACGGAAACAGGGAACGATGAACACAAGTTCCGGAGCAGCTGAATCCAGTTCCACTGAGGAAAACGAGTTCGTTCTACGAAAACGAAGATTCTTTAAAAAGGGAAGGAAGCGGTGGAGTGCAGCCAATCGTGTACGCCATATCTGCATTGGCCAATCAGACTGTTCGACATTGACCTATATCTATAGTATCCATAACAGACTAGATGAGATGTTGTGTGCTGTAGTGAATACACATCTTGCTCTGAACCTGACTTGTTCCACACACACCAAAAAAACTTCCGATTACCCGCCGATTCTTCTATTCCAGATACACAACATAGAGCAAGCTTGAGGCAGAGACACGGTAGAAGCAGTAGGCCAACCAAATTGACTCTTGAAGTGTTCTTTCAGCGGTATAACCTTCTGGAATTATTATGTTTGTCATCTGTCTCACTGATAGATTCACTGACGAATGGACGTCCTAGATCGGCGATGAAGATGCGGCTATTAACAGTCCTTGACTCAAAAGTGATTGTTTTTCAACCTTCTCAATTAACCAGGCTTCATGATCGGTGATTAGGCCGCGCCCGAGTTTTTTTGAGATATCCCTCTTTAGTTTATCGTATAAATCGCCGTGAAGATTAATCCACCTGACACCTGGCAACGCTTGTTTAACCTGTGAACCATTGTGCCGCGTGCTACAGTACCTGGTTATTCAACAAAAACTATGAATACCTATGCTCTGCTCCTGAATGCTAACAGTCAATGAGGAGCAAAACAATGACGGGCGAAATAATCCCAAAGACGAAGAGGCCTGTGATAGGTCAGCACCGGCGGTGGTGACCGTTAGCCACATTACCTGGTGACTAACCTACGCAGAGGATTGTCAAAGATACCACAGTGATAGACTACGATTCAGATATATGATCAACGTTTTAATGCGACAATAAGGCTTGCAAGCCTCCATGACCTCTTCAGTCCTCAACTATAAGAGCAAATAGATAACATACGGGAAGTAGATTTTAGCCACGAAAAAATGTAGTTTGACAACCTATTTTCATTACAAGAACTACATGCATACAGCTCTGTTGATCGGGTCACGCAACCAAACCATAACAACATGGCCTAGTTACAACCCGATTACGTAGACAGAGATAACCCAGCAAACCTCGATCTAAGCATAGGGTGTTAGCAGGTGTCATAGACGCGGCAGAGGCAAAAACACTTCATAATAATTTACTGAAACACACAAACCGAGCAGTATTCATCATCTGTTGAACAATACGTCAACTACCAGCTACTTTGCAAGCAACGTTATCTAATTCAAACTGCTACTTGCAACAATTACCTTTGAAATTGATCCCGGTCTATCGAGCGGACAGCTGTAGCGGCTGCGTGAGCCATATCTGATCCAGACAAACTGGCCAACCGTGTTAGACTGCCCGAGACACCATTACGTATAGGACCAGAGTCTGACTTGCCCGCATAATCGTAGACAGACAAACTCGAATTCTCGGTGCGCACATAAAGTAGGTGACGAACCGTATCGCACGACAATTGGCAAATGGGATCTAGTAAAAGACGAAAAGTTGAAAATACAGCCGTTTTCTTGCTCAACAATTACACATCAGGCACAGAATGAACGTTATTTACTGAAAGTACTCTTGTGTACTCAAATGATTATATTCGTTAAATATATAAGCTAGTGAGCTACACAAACTAATAGGTAGGCCTATGACACTGACAGAAGCGATAGCTATGTATCAGGTAGAGGAAGACATCATAGTGACTGATTGGTCAACGTGAAGAGAAAATGCTACAGACGTCAGACGAGATGGACTGATAGGTGATGCGTGCATCTGAGATAAAACGCTGTCAGACATATCTGGCTGTAGGGGCGTCAGCTAGCTGGAACATTACGTGGGCTGTCATTAACTTCCCAAGGCGTTTGCTACTAGGGTATACGGAATTCTGGGTAGTGCCGACTATTCACACAAAAATGGGGATAATCAAGGTAACTCGAATTTAAATCCGCGAACATAAAGCTTACACACAGGTCCATTATCACTGAGATGTCACGAACCATGCAAACTTCATCTCAGTTAGGTTTCCAGATTAGGCACCGAATCAGCGCTGATTATACCATATACGTCGTTTTAGACGCTGATGGTTAGACGTCGTAAGACTGTTCACGCCCAAACAAAAGTATATGATAGAACCCTGGATACAAGTAATTTGATAGTCAGCGTTGAGCCTCGTAGGCTAGGTAGCAAGTCAACAATCCAACAGATATTCATCTGGTAAGGGAGTATCGGAGAGTTGATTATATACTTTCATCGTATTGTCGTGTAGCGCTTGACAGGTGAGAACTTTACTCTGCTCTTTAAATCAATGGTTCAAAAGTTTTCCTGCATTCTGGGTAACGAGTTAACGATATTTTCCGTCGGTTCCTTAATCCAAGTACAACCTACTGCGCTTACGGTTTATTCCGATCTTAAAAACGCAGTGCACTCGTTAAGAAACGTGAGCAAGCAGGACTAAACATAATTGAACCGCATTTTAACATCAAGAAGTAAAGACTAAGTTAGTTATTCAGTTATGGGTTAAGTACTAATTGGGGTTAGGTACAAGTAGTCCAATCAAAAATAATTTCGTATTGACAGCGCGGCTGGGAAGAAACCTTAAACGCACATAAGCTCAAAATTACACTTATTCAGTAGATCTAAAACTGGAAGACTGTTAGTAAAAGGGAACGATTAACATACCTACATTCTTGTGTATTTCATAGTGACAGAAAACTAAGATATACGTATTTTAGGACAACTAGACCAAGGAAGGGTGATTCATAATAACTCGGGGGTAGCCTATTGAGCTAAGCTTGAATTAACGGGTAACACTCAAATACGTTCTACACCGAGAGTGATGTTTACCGAGGATGTCTAATTTTTTCATGCCTAGTGAACATATGTCGTCTGTACCGCTCACGAACCACATGAATTGACCACCAACAGAAAGTGTGTTGACGATAGGTTTTTGGACATTTTAAACGTGCGTGGATAGTCGTAAATATATTTGGCGTTCCACCCTGCTGCCTAGAAAGCGCTCTGTGGTGACAGTGAACTCTGTCTTAGACTCCACAAGGCAGTGCAGATCATAAGCCGGTGCGTGTGTTTACGAAAATGTATCATGAACGGTGAGTGTGGGGAACGAGATAGGGGCTTGTCGTCCTAGGACGACGGCAATTTTTTCAAACATGGAAAACCCTACACTTGACCTCAACGATCGCATTTATGTCCAAATATGATCAAGATACGACAAATGAAAGTTGAAGTTGAGTGGGAAGTCGTAATCATTTACAGCAACACATCGGTGGCAGATAAATACGTTCAACTGCCACAAAAAGAACAGAGGGAAAAAAATGTATTGGTCTCAGATTATAAATAAACAAATACAGGAGGAAATTCATACACAAAAATTCATTTACATTGAAAATAACCAAGCGAGTTGAGTAAGAGCGAAGTAGTACCTGTAAAGCAGTCTCCATGCGGCTTCCACACTCGTTTCCCTAACTGCCCTTACTTCGCACGTAACTCAGCCGTACAACTGCAGCACAGTTAATGACACTAGATTCGAATACCTGTATTCTTCGAGAGTCTTGGAGATCACAGCACAGAAGACGTACGTAATGTACACTAGCTAACTCAGTGGTGACTGTCTCCTTAGCTCTCCGTTAAGTTGATCGCTGCCCACCACGCATCTTAGGACACAAACCGAAGGCGCTCGGGTTCGTAAATGATTGATAATCCTTCATTCTCGCTGGTTGCACTCAATCACAAATATCGTAAAAGTAATAGGTGAGCGAAGAAGAAAAAAGGTAGTTCTTGACAATAGGAATCAGACGTGTTCACGCCCCTAAGCTGTATAAACATGATGGCTTAAATGGCAATGTTGAAAATACTAAAGGTTAAACCATTGCCCACCAGGCTAGGCGCGAGCTTTTCCGGACATTCTTGCTTACATTGTTACATGGACTATTGGATGGAATTTCTTGCTAACAGTAGTGGTTCTGAGGACTCCCAAAATATTCAATGTCTATCACTCATGGGTCACTACGCCACAACTAAGAGCACCTGCTCCCAGTAGAGGTTAAGTGAAGAGAGTAGGGTGACCAGGTTTTCATCTGAAGATTGTTTGGTCGGCCTACCTCACCTTCATGATCGGTAGGAACGGCGCACAAGAAACACAATGTATCAATGACGGACGAAAGCACGGTTAGAATGTAGACATATGCTTAATAGTACCAGCGACCTTCGGTGAAGCTACATGATCTTTCACCACTGGTTATGTAATATAAGTGGGGTAAGAGCTGGGTGGTAGGAGGGTGTCAAGTCGAGCATTATATCTGAAAATAGTGTTTGGGGAGTAGCCCTCTGCGCCTGAGATATTGATGAGAGGTGGCATAGAAACCCTAAAGAATCCACAGAATAGCAGAATATTGCTCACTGGACTTGAAAAAGTTCCCAGAGCAGCCTTCTCTTATAAAACAGGTGTACACGGAAAACATGAATGACACAGTAGAGGGTGAAAATGGAATTCGAAAACTGAAACCGGAGAAAGATGAAACGCTTGACTGGAAAGATCGTCCTTAAATCCCTAGTAAAAATGACGCAGAAAGGATGGACTGGTGAATCAGTACTCAAGTAAGGTTAGCGGGCTCAGCTACACTTGTCCTTAAGTTGGCAGGGATGATGTATCACTAAGCACAATTGTAAACATGGCCAATTCGCCTTATCACATAATACAATGGTTGGTAGAACTTTTTGAATTGCTCTGCAAGTTAACCCTACACAGTCTTAAGGACACATTTCAATTCGTAGAAGGTTTAGAAGAACTAACAACTCCAGGCCAAAATCTGTTCTCACTGGAGGGTTGCTGGGAAAGAAACCAGTGGGTTCTTGAATGATCACATCCGACTGAATAGCTTCAGCCTCAGATCACGTAATGAGCACTTAAAGGAACGGCGATAAACGTGAGTAGAGGATGAAAACATGTGCTACACTGGAAGACTTATTGTCAAACGGTGCTGTAATAACGCCTTGATGCGTCAATGTGACGTGATTCATTCAGATGGATGATCGAAGAGGCTCTATTAGGATCAGCCGAGTAGCGTTACACATCACAGAGGCATAGACACTTCCAGTATCGTAGACATTTCTGTTAACATCAAACCCTTTCTCCCGTTAACTAACGCGATTCGGAAAAACTTCAAATAGTTGAATAAAAAGTTAGCTTTTCTTGACGGTGCGCAACTAAAACATCCAGAAGGGTCGCTCCAACGAAACACGAACAAACAGACTGTGAACATTGTGGTATACGAGCAACACGCCCCACTGGCACACCTCCCGGTCTTATTCCTTCGGGTTTACACTGGATATGTGGTGTGTTGGTGGAACTGCAATTGGTGCAGCGCAAGCCAATTGCAGTGATGGCTAAGCGCAGGCGTCCTTTAGCTTCGGTCACTGTGACAGGCTAATCCGAATCGGATGACGCCAACCGTCATACGAGCAACAGTATCGTCGACTAGAGGGCTCTGTACAGCCTTGAGGACGACTTTTCACACTACAGGGAAAAGTAGATAAGTGTCACCTGCCTGGCTTGGATCCTCGTGATCACTCAAATCGCTGGTTAGAAACGCTACCCGAGATGGTGGTGTGCCGCAGTCAATGGCGTACCTGTATCCACACCATTTCAAGTCCTCCAGCTTGGTCTTCTTTTATTAATTTTAACTTTCTTAGTAACGCCTTCTTTCAGAGTGAGCGGAGGCTCGAGCCACAGTACTTTCTGATCAGGCTCGAGACTGTTTTTTGGTGATGATCGAACCATGGGCCCACCATATGCTTTTAGCCTAAAGACAGCGGTTTGTCGTACTATTCAGTTACCAACTTTTTTATTACTGTGGAGCAAGATAAGCAAAGTACCTGTCTGAGGGAATGCCAACACCACTTCTTTGGTTGAGGCCCGGAAGGCGAAGAAAAATATGTACGAAGTGACCTATGCGGTTTGCCCTCGTCAATGAGGATTCTACATTTCAACCGAATTACTGCGGTATACGTACACACATTAGAAGTGTGAAATGTCGCATTTTGGCGATTATATAGACTATAGTATTTCGCCTGTATAACTAAGGTGTGGAAGCAGAAGCCTTTTTGCCTAAGTATTACAGGCAACTCAACCCTGACTCAGCAATGTACACATTCGGTGTAGCATTTCAACAGAGGACGATAGGTAAAAAAAGCTTACTCGTAGATTTTTTGCTTCTGGCAAGCTAGCACTTGACAAAAACAAATAATGCTCAGCGCAGAACTATAGCGGCCATTCATCACTTTCCGAAAGGTTAGACGCTAGTCTAACGTTGAAGCCAAGCGCAAATTCGCACCACCCAATCGGCCTATTTAGACGTTCATATCTTCAGCCAATATAGCAATATCGGCGTTACAAGTCGACTGTAGTGGAGCAACCAAGTTCTTGTAGGTAATGTTTTTAACGCGTTCGCTGCCGCAGTCAGTAGCAGACGTAGAGAGATATGGGTGCTTGGCATTTACAGCCGAAAGCGACGGAGCTGGCTGAACGGACGATATCCAGTCCACGGCTAAAGGGAAGGCAAACTATCGGTACCGTTTGGATGAGGGCAACATACAATCCAACCTGACCGACAGCAGTTACCAGGTGTGTGGGGCCAATACCTGTCTGGCGTACTACATGGTTGTATAGTAGTATAACACCAGCATGAGCTGCTGTGTTGTTGTAAATAACGGCAATTAATATTCCCAATAGGGAGTTGACAAAAGTTATATCAATATGAAATACTGCTAACGCTTCGTCTTGGAAAATCACGTGGGCACACAAAGGTCGTAAGTAAACACTAAGAGGAAAGAAAAGTAACCAAACACGGCGTTTAGCACACACAAATGCATGAAAACTAACCAACTGTGCGAAACCCTGACGTGATAACCGTTGGGAGCAACATGCTCAAGGTAGACGCCGAATGATTTATCAACGTGCATCGTCCAGTTCGACCGTTTGGTAATGACTCAACAGAGTCATGAGACCAACCGGGAATCGGAGAGCAGTTTAGTTCCAGCAAAGATCCCTCTTGCGTTCCAAAAAAGATCCTGGAAACAGAAAACAAGGACTATGATTCGAAAAAGATGTGAGGGGTTAAGGGTTAAAATATAACACTGTTATAATATTTTGTGTTATTTGTTTCATCCTTGAGTTGGTAATCGATTTACGTTTTCCTTTTCAGCTGTCATACGTCAACTGTTAGACAAATAAAACCTATCATACGGGCCTCCTACTCTTCTCTTTCTGACTCAAGATTGATCGTTGTGCCGTCGAGTCTGATTATTCATAACAATTTATTCGTCTAAACAATTACGTGATGGAACGGATCCTACGCCCTGAGAGGTTTGACGTCGACCCCAGCGCAGTTAACGCCTCTAAAGAATGGAATCACTGGTTCTGTACGTTCACTAATTTCTTGTCGTCTATTGACAGTTTTCATCCCAACAAATTGACTACGTTGATCAATTACTTCTCGTCCGCGGTCTTTGAGTATATCTCCGAATGCGATAGTTATGATGATGCGGTCTCCATACTACGGGACCTATATGTGAAACCCAAGAATGAAGTATTCGCTCGTCATCTGTTAGCGACTTGTAGACAAGG
>QNGE01005793.1:0-38865 GCA_008508345.1 Paragonimus westermani
GTCATAGTCATAGTCTCACGGAAAGAAAAGAATTAGCAAAACGTTCCGAGTTTGTACGAACCTTACTCATGCAGTCATCACCCAGCGGAATGTTCACTATTTGGCTCAGTAAAACAAAACCTGGTAAGACTTATTGATTGTTTGTGTGATGTGCAACTCAGTTGGCTGTTCAGGTTCGCTTGAATCGTGTACAACCAATGATAAAAACTCAAAGAATTTATTGGCATCGTTGGCGGTTTGCACATTAAACAATTCACGTGCCAACCACCCAGAAATAGTTCACGTTTTTAGTTTATATGCCGAGCCGTTGTGCAGTTTGTGACAGAACAATTCTTTTTGAAATCAGTTTCACTAGTAATGAAGCACACTTAAAACGTCAGCATGATAGAGGACCCAGTAAACTGATTCAACAAATCGAACTGTACTTATTCGTAGGTATTGTTACCCGGTGAATTAGAATCGATGACTTTTTTGGTTACCAGGTTATTGACATCTCAAACAGCTAACAAAACCGTTGGATTTTCTTATCCAGTATGGTTCAACAGTCGTCCTGGGTCCTGAAATTAACTAATTGCAATGTGAATAGTTCGACCCTGCGTGGAATTCTCCAGCACACAGAGATAAGGACCAAATACGGTGACATATTTTTGGTCACTACTCCATCAAAACGGATTAATCTGATGTTCTAAATTCAAACCGGAAAGGGTTGTAGAATAACATTCAAGTTTAATAGCTACTCTCAAAGTCAGCTCAACGTTAGATTCGGTCTATTCAGATGACTGTCATTAGAGCTGGTCAGTGTTGCCCAACCTTGCAATCATCAAAGCGTGAACTTCGGTTTGTGTTCAAGCGTACAGAAGTATATGCACTAGGGATAATTTCTAGCAAGGGTGTAAAGCAAGCCCAAGGGTTTTCATTGCAAGTAAAGCTGGCGCGTTTACGACAGTCGTAATTGAGCATAATGTGGACTCGACTTATCACACATCCTCGACCAGTTTTACAATGAAGTCTCAGAAAGACGTAAATATGACATTTTGTCTCTCAAATTCAAAAATGGTTTAACAGTACACTATTGGGTGTTTGAGATTTCCTGCGTTCTCGGGTCATCTGGAGATGGTGACATTTCGGCATGTGCATGAGCCTCTGCAGTTGTGTTTTACTTTATATTTCGTGGTTTCTTGTTTCCCATCACCCGATCGGTCGACTAGGGAAGTGATTCCTCCAGAGGTTCCTAAGGTTCATTGTTTTGTTCTCAATTCGTGTGAAAACCATTGTATGTTTAGTTCGAACGAAGGTTCAGCGTTCGTTCTCGTCTTCTGACATCCAAGACTCAACAGGACTCAACAACGTCCAACCGAGCATAGGCGAAAACGATTTGTCCGCCTTTGGCGCATCCACCAACAGTGAACAAAGAAAAGTAAAGCAGACGCAAGTGTGAAAATAGACATTCGCATTGGTGTTATCGACTGATATGCGTGTCAGTACCTCATGAATCACAAATAGACCACATTTGTACGGTTTCGTGGTACAAACGTTATGAACCGTTTCCATGTTTTTCACAGGTGGTAGTGGCTTCTTAATCTTTTGGTAAGAATTAGTCTTTCTGTTGTTTTGAGTTGCGTCTTGATTGATTCCGAATAAATTAGTTGTGAGAAAAGAACGTGGATGGCCGAATGATTTTTTATTCGATGAATTGAAACAGACAACAAACGCTTCAACAACATGAGAGACCTGATCGTCTAGCTCTAAATGATAGTATTTCAAAGCAAAGACAGATGACATTCAGAATGTTGTACGTGCGAAACACCACGTTCTGGTGGACATATCTCAAGAATAAATTTCTGTATTGTTTCCAGAGTATTTCTGTCACCTCACTTTCACCTCAGCATGGCGGTTGATGAGTGGCGTAGTTTGATCCTCAATCTCACACCATCGCTTCCTTAATTCTCGCAAAAAGTAGGATAATGCGGGTGACCGAAAGGAGCAATTGTATATTTCTGAAGTGATACACCGTCCGGTTAGTGTAACATCACAGGTGCGTGTTTCTTAACACCGGGCCGGTTTTCTCGGTGTCACCGTTCACTAGACATACTTGTCTAGCGGATCTCAAACACGCTGCCTATTATGCAAAACAACATAGGAGAAAATTGGGGGCGGTAACTAAAATTTACAGTTTGCTTTTACCGTGTTTCTCAGATTTGACGAAGCACAGTTAACTGTGCATAGTTGACAAAGAGTACTGGCTGGCTGTTTTGAACAGCGGTCCACAAGTGTTTACTCTAGATGCTCTTTCGATTGATCTATTCCAGTCCTACTTTGCGCTGCTTCGATGTGTTAAACTAGCCAACACTATTAAGACAGAAAATATAACAATTCCGGGTGAAAACTCTAGAATGACATGTAGATAACTGATTTTTGGTTTAGGTGAAAGTGCGTATGCTCATCCTGACTCATTGCTTGGGTTGCGTTAATTAGCAGCTAAGGGAGTGAAATTTCGACTGTTTATTCCAGTGAGCATCAGTGCAGACGAGCTAACTTTGCCTTTCTTACAGAAATGTCCAGTGCTGTATTAACACAGAGGTTAATATGTCAGTCGTATGGTTTTAGAAATGTCTAAACAGTAGTGCAATTGACGGAATTGATCCTAACGACAATATAAATGCACAAGGCGACACTCGCAAAATGACCCAAGGATTTACAGTTCTGCTAGTGCAAGTTTGTCTTTAAACGCAACTAACTAGTAACCTATAAAATCTGAAAATCAGAGAACCAAACTATGCGTCACAGAAGGATAAATATAATTTAAATTTGTTCCCCGTAATCCTCCATTAGATTTGCGCCGCTAGGGCTATCGTCAAGCGGGTAATTATACGAAGCAGAAGGCAAACTTAAGTGACTGATTAGTAACAGGTTGCAAAACCAAAAATATCGAATGTACACGGTTAGTTTATTATACAGAGGTTTGGATTCTACGTGTGAATGGGCTGGTGTCAGCACACTGACCGTGTATTCGTTAACAGACAATCCGATGTTGGCTATGGAAATTACAGGCTTCATGTGAATTTCTTCACGCAACGCAGAACCTGATTATATGTAATCTTGTGGCCGTCGATTCAACTGTGGCTAGTGTGCCCTAGTGAACTAGTTTGGATGATGCGACGGGACTTTGTTAGTGATGCGAAAGTCAGTTTTGATATAGAGTTGACGTTCTGAGGCCATCGAGTTTAATGGAGTTGTACTGATGACGGTCTTGTCAGTATCACTACCAAACCACTTGTTCTGTCTAGATATACATCACGTTGCGCAACACACATACCTCGTTGTAGAACAGCAGAAGTTTACAGACATCGTGTAGTCGTGAACAGTCACCCATCTTTTAGATTGCAGTCAAACACTGTATCATTATTGAACCAGCTTCGTCACGTAGTTATCTTGTCGAGTGTAAAGTAAGGCTGATGGTTGCTTTATTTGCCAAATAAACTTGGAA
The DNA here is from genome assembly GCA_008508345.1 of Paragonimus westermani. Taxonomy (NCBI): domain Eukaryota; kingdom Metazoa; phylum Platyhelminthes; class Trematoda; order Plagiorchiida; family Troglotrematidae; genus Paragonimus; species Paragonimus westermani. Next base: position 3,488 of record QNGE01005793.1, read on the forward strand.
TAGAGTCTACAGAAATAGTAATTTTTTCCTGATGTTATTGGTGTTCTGCATGCTTACCGAGAAATGCTTAATGTGTTTCGTTTTGAAATGATCCGGTTATCCGTTCTGCCGAAAAGCATTCCCGATCAACTGTTACTCATCTTGTTAGGTCTTGGTGGAGCGGACGTTTTCTCCTCTGACTGTTAGGCAAAGAATAAAAAATGTTTCTTTCCAAACTGTACAAAATTAAGAAATTGTGTGCACCAAGCAATTTAGGTAAATTGCCGGTAAACAAGCCACTTAGTGGAATAGTTTACAGGCATTTTCACTGCCGCTTGTAAAAAGCAAACAACCCGTTACCTTTTGTCTTCTAAGGAAAAATGAATTAGTCTCACTAGACTTCCGTAGTATGCGTGCAAAACCAGCGCATTTTGACAGCATGACAGACTTGTCGTCAACATTGTAACTGAAGAACCAATCCGTTAGGTTGCACAGTAGTCAGAATCTGTCAGACACGATCATGTTACACAAAACAATGGCCTTGGTTTTTCCTGCTGGAGAGTTTGTAAGCCTTTCAGACATACATCTATAGGAGAGTTGATCCGAAAAAAAAGAGTTACTGGTCACTTGTCTAGCTCACATCCAAAAATTTCCATAATGCTACTTAAGTTTCGGATCCTAACAAGCACGCACTGTACACACTATCTTTAGACGCTTAAAATTCCTTTCACACTCTCTTATTTGGTTTTATGAATCATTCATTAGTTCTTCTTATATGGCCATTACAAACAGGAACATTTGCAAGGGTGTAGTTTTTTCTTCTTTGTTTAAACTGACTGACCACCTTACACAGTCCTTGGTGGTGGCCGACAAATTACACGAAGATGAGTCAAAATGGACAGATAAACGTTTGTACTGACTAGTGGTTGAAAGCGAAATGTAAACTTTTGAATCAATTCGAAAAGTTTCTTCTAATGCTACAGAGTTGTATGATAAGATGAACTAATTTCCCATCATGTGATGAGGTAGAAGTTCTGTGTGTAAAGGCTGATTTATATACATGGTTTAATTGAGTGCATCTTGGCAAGCAAATACACCGGCTGTTGAAACCCAAAAGCTGATCACCTCATAGGGTGGCTTGTTTCCAATCTGATCGATCAAAGCATTCGAATAAAGTGAGGGCAGATAAGAAAATACAAAAGCCTTGGTTGTTGAAGAGTAGCTGAACCAGTTTATATTACCAGAAAAACGTTCGGACATTATGTAAAACAATTTAATTACTCAAGTCTACAGAAAACTTGCAATCACCATATTTCTCTACGAATTTTTAAGGACATTCCTTTTGTTTTTTGATGCATTTCGGCAAACTGGGACCCACACATCACGTGATCTTTCAAGTAGTGCAGAAGCTAATTGGGAACAAAAACACTAAAGTTCTGAGGGAATACATTACGTATAAATTCAAGCGTACATTGAACGTTTTGTACAAACCGCAAAAATAGTTTGTTTTCTGTTCATCAATTTACTTGTGCTCGGTTAGATGGTAAATTCAAGACAATTGTGAGAGGGCATGAATTATATGCAGTGGGTAAATATGTTCAACAACACCTAGATTAGTGTTGTAAGATTATCGGCGTAAATTATCAGTTTTTGAAGTTTCAGTGCACACGTTTGAATGTGTCAGCAACATGTCCTACAACACCGACTCTTGATGGTCCACACACACAGAAAGGATTATTAAAAAATTAGTCAACAGCACAGTTCATTTTTTCTCATCAAGTTAGTGTACAAAGCATGCGCACATCATCGTGTATTTCAAATACTATTTGCGTGGGAGTTTCCACTGTCTTGGACCTTCTACTTTTTTTACTGACGTGTGTTATTTCAATAAAGCAGTAGGAATGTCAATAGCTTTTTCATTCCGTCGTCTCTAACTGGAAACTGTTTCAGAAAAACTATGACTAATCGGCATCATTTTGTAATTCAGAAATAAGATTGTCTAGTGCTGTTAATAGTGAATACTGTGAAATTGAACAAATGCAGTCCGAATTATTGCTTTAACTACTAGGACTGGGTTCTTTTGCGGAATTGTGTTCATTTGTATATTATTTTCTGATATGTTGACCACGTTGTGAATCATCAGTAGGTAAATACATGAAGATAAAAAATAATTCAATATAGTCTAAATTATGTCCATAGTGAAGGTTCGACGATATGTGTCAGCCTACAAGTATGTGTTAGGTGACGGAGCGGAAAATCTTGACGTCGACATGGTGTTTGCTGAGTGACTGTGAAAACGTGGCTGATATCCGTTCTTAGTACGTTTAAAATCTTGTTCATTCTGTTTTCCTTCTAACCTTAGGCGATTATTGACAAACAAATCCTACGTACGATAGAGACCGTAAAAGTGTGTGAATATTAAGTTATGGACGCAAACATCGGGCAACTTCCCAACTCATACATCTTAAACTCACAACTAGGTCATCGAATTTACCTACGGTGAAATATCTGTAAGAGTTGTGTGGGATTTTTGTCCAGAAATCTATTGTTAATAGGATTTAGTTGTTAAGACTACATACTTATCATTGTGAATCAAAGCTTGTACTTGTAAGCAGCGCTGGTTTTGTCACCTGTTCAAATGGCTTGTATTCAACTGGGCGTTTGTTCCGGTGTCATACATCGGCTGGTGAGTTTCCTTGCGCTGGAGAGTAATCCTTAATGTACCGATTAAAGCGAATTAGTAATTACTGATATTGGTCTTAATCAACTGCATATATACACTCTTGACATTACAAACGGAGTAAAAAGTATCAACACTTACTGGCCAAAATGCACTGATGTCTTTGTTCTTCATCAAATAAACTATGGCACACGCACCATGATGTCTCACGTGCGCCGGCCACTAAAAGGCATAAAATACTACGTCGCACGAATATAGAACGCAAATTGATAGCCACAAGTGCCTTCTAAAAATCATACCCTTGACGGAACAGCAAATGTTGTTGCACACTGTGGAATCTCAGCAACATTCTTCATTTGGGAGCTGATTGGTTGAGTTGTTATTTGGTTGGTTAGATTGTGGCAGATGGTAGAATTGAAATGTATTATTTTGAAATCTCGCATTATTTATTCCTCTTGTTCACTTAAAAAGTGAACTAACAGAACACATGTATGGTTCTTTAAAAGTATAGTATGGCACAATAACAGTTAGCCGTGCAATGAATTACAAACCATGTTATATGATCTGACTGAAAGCACACACAAGAACGTTTACAATAAATATGAAACTGTTTGTATATTTAACAGATTATGTTGAAATGTAAAGTTAACTTCACCATAGTCAGTTTTGTTTCATTATATCATTCTCTGTGACAGATCTAGTTATCATACGATAATTGAGTTCTAGTACGGAACGAAGCATAAAGTTTAAACAGCCTTCACGGCACATCTCTAGCACATTCCAAAACAAAACCATGGAGGTACCCAAAATTTTACAGAACGTTTTTTTGCAGTTTACATCATAGTCGGATTTGTTTAGAAATAAGGGTTAATTACATTTCTTAATAGTGAAACATAGCTTTAGTATCATTCATTCTTAAATAGTTCACGAGAGAAGTCACGAAACCAATAAACAACCTAATGGATGTGTACTTCTTCTTCATGCAAACACGCATTTGCTGAACGTCTATGTTAAACGGGTCTTCGAAAAACCAGTACGTGACAAGAACACGCGAACCGATTGACTAAATCAGACAGATGTCTGAAAGCGGTTTGTTCGGGTGATTAATCTGGGGATAGATGTGCATTTACGCTGGTAACCGACACACTCGGTCAGTGAAAGTAAACTGTGCTTAACAGTACTACACTACACAGTGGAACGTTAAGCAGGAAAGACCACATTTTAGCCAGTGTGCACAAGTATTCAAACACAGAGAGATCGTCAGACTACATCCCATGTCAAAGTGTGCTGATAGTCGTCCAAATGGAGATTCGTATTCCCTTACGAACAACGGATAAAGCTGTCTACTTTACTTCTGGGTAACCAAACACAAAGTCCAATCGCCGGCATCTGAGGTAAAAAGGCGAATGGAGAAGGGATTAAGATGTTATTGAACACCACTACAACAATCACGGGAACTTCATTCGAAGGATGTCACGGGACGAATTATCCAAGTTCTGAAACGTGATTTTCAGCAGTCACGACCTTCGAATTTCTTACATTGGATCAGTGTGATTAGGCATTCGGAACGGAGTAATTGAGCTTTGTCACTTAGAGGAATACCCCAGATGGCTCGTACCAGCATGAAGTTTGAAAGTGTGAGATGAGGTAATAGAACAGAGCAACGTGAAAAAGTTGAGGGTAGTTCAAGTTATACTTTAAACAACTGTCGGGTGAACCGGATGTTTGCCATAAAATCTTTTGCGTCAGCACGTTGGACCACAATTTAGCCTCAACTGTCATGCCATTTGCTTCGTGTAACATATTCCCCAAGTAGAATAAAGCTCTGTTCACAAAAATAACATTTCCGGTTTGTCAGATAGGATTTAGGTTACGTTGCATTCCGTTCTGACTGATGTCCGATCCATAAAAGAGGGCGAAAAAACTCGTATTCGAGAAGGTACATCCGAATAGAAAATCTGAAGTAGGTCATTACCTCTCTGGTATTTAGTTGACTTTCGAGGAGCAGAGCAAGGATGATGTAATGCGGTCCTTGTGTATAACCAGACAAGTGGTTTCCGACAACTTCCGCCTAAAGACTATATGCCACATTAGTGTTTCGGTTCTGCTGCGGTCATTTCTACAACGGTCTGCGTTTATTAGTTCGAAGTAACCAGGAGATTTAGAAACATCGGCTGATCAGGGAGTCCAAAAAATAGCAATACCGAAATATCCTTCACGTTTTAGGGAAAAAAAATTTTCTCGTGGGATTTGTGAGAAAACGTTATCGAAATTTAGGCTGTAGCCACCGTGATCCCAACAGCACGGATTTTCCACTCCTCATCTGAAAAGCCCCTACACTACTGTTTGAATACTATAAGGATGTTTACTTGACTGTTTGAAGAGTTTCTAAAAGTAAATCACCAGTAAGAAATGTATTCGTTTTACTTTACCTCTTCTAACAACCACCAAACAGGCCTCTTCATTTTGATCCGATTCAGATAAGTTTTCCACCTGTTTACTGACTTTCGGGCTACCGTTTCTTTGACTAAAGTACCCAGATCCCCAAAACAAGGTCTATTTGCAAGGCTAAGTGTAGTGACCACCACAACAGTTTTCGACTATTCGAACATTGCTTGTAGGATGGTGTAGGTAACCCATAAGTTTTCATGTTTCTTAACTACACATGTGCCATGACAATCAAGAAACGCAGGATTAATTGTGCTGACGGCCACAAGCTTTTAGAAAAGAGACCAATGATACTGAATTGCCTGTTTAGCATGTACACATGTTTGTGTTCCCTCAGCCTATGTGAGAAAGCACCATCGAACTAACAACCATTCATTATTAACACGTCATTGTAACTACAGGCGAGATCCGTTAGCGAATCAGTTTGTCCCACTGACAAAACCCAAAAGACACCTAACTTGTTATGTAAAAACAAGCAGTATGCAGTGTAAAGATGCGGAATTATTTTTAACGTATCTGGCAGTAATCCCTAAATACTTGCCAGCCGCACGACGCATAACAGACAAATTTTTCAAATCATCCAAAAGTAGGGAAACTTTCATTGCTTTTTTGAAACAAAAGCCAAGACCAACAAATATTCGCATGAATAGTTGACAACTTTTGCGTAAAAGCCTTGCCTACATTAACATGACTGGAAAACAGCTGAAGTTCCGGATATCGAAACGTCGGTCAGCATGGGTGTAGAAGTATGCGGTGCAAGTACAAATTGACACGGATGTGTGCACACAGTACTCGTCACGGACACACGAAGTCGGGAGCCGCCTGCCGAGTCCCAACTGATCCAAAATTGATAGGACCTAGCTGAGACATTTCCAACTACTTGTGTGATTAGTAAACCAAGATGTGTTATGCCGGAGCATTTGTGATGTAACGTTTGTGTTGAAGTGTACGTGTTGTGAAGGAAAAAATCCTTGATTCGTTCTCGACATGATTATTCAACAGCAGTTCGTTTTTAACCCTCGCTGTCGAATTTGCGACCAACCGACACATTACAAGAAAACTATTTGGTCAAACTTGGCATGGACACAATTTTGCAAATTTACCGATGAAGTGCACTAGGTCATTACGGGAAACAGTCAACGCCGTTGTTCAACAGTCCCCAATGAACCTGGCTATAGACAGGAGATACGACGGAGAGCAAAACCAAAGTGGTTGAGGCTGGACTAAACCGGAGCCGACTAGGAACATGGGACAAATCTATGGGCTTATTCGGAACAAACAATATATTATGGATAATGAGACGGAAACTAATAACTGCGCCCGACAAATTTGTCATGTTCACCTCAACCTTACAACGGACAACGCTGGTCAACAATCGGTTGGACCTACTTCATTTGGTTTCTTGTCGATTATTACAAGAAAACGTGACGCAAAATATTGTGTGGATGCAGATGGAAGACAAAAATTCACTAAACGTTGACTCCAGAAGTTCAAATGTGGGCGTTTGCTTGTGAACAAAATTCACACAACAACTACCAGATATGCACATACGGATCTATATCATAGTTGTAGCTGGTTAGATGTTACATGCACCAAATTTCAGGCATGAGAATACCTTCCGGGTTAGCGCAATATTGGATGGAGCCGACCTGATCTAACCCGCGCTGTGTGACAAAACGTTGATGCGTGAGGAAAGGATTTCAAGTGTAGTAGATGCATCTTGTATCCTCCAAAGAGGCCACCTAATTTGCTGGCACAATTTTCTCAGAATTGTTGGACAACATAACCACAACCAAAGTTTGATTGTACTTCCCAAATTATCCCACTAGCTGTTACCTTCAACATTTCGACACCTACTCGCAATATTTTGAGAAGGGGCGTTTCACAAGCTTGCATGGCTGTGCATGAGAGATCTTGAACTCTCAGACGGAGGCTTGAATTGCTACGTGACTCCATATCACCAAACAGCAGTCACTGCCAGATGTGCTGGTAAATTGCTAGTAAGATGGTGTTAACGTCACGACCAGTAATGAACCACGCTGAACTTCCATACCGCATGAGGTACTGGGAGGAATACACATCGTGCAAGCATGTAGAAGACATATTGCAGCTCATACTCCGGCGTGAACGTGTGGACTTCGCAAAATTAAGAGTCACAACCTGCGGGCTCATTCTGCTTAGGAGCACACTCGCAAGTCTACTGAAACCAGTTGACTGCAGTCGAGCAACAACGCAATGTTCAAGATTTGAGCACATTATCGGAATATCAAACAAACCTTTTGCATGTGCGTGCAAGTTCCATATGTTTCATGGTAGACGTTTCTGAAAGTAGTTGGGTAATATCGTGATATCTTGATGTCCCCGCTGATGAGTTCATCCCGACGGTTCTTTGGCAATACTCAGCCTTCTAGTGGGCAATCACATGGGCCTGAGGATACACCCTGTGTCTACGATGACTGTTCTTGTTAGACGTGTTCAGAGCCGTGCAATCAACGGTATCACGAGATTTGAGATGAAGTTCTCACATGGAGCCACTCGTTCCTCGATCTCTACGAACTAACCGGTAGCGAGCAATTGTGGGCTAGTTTTCACGAGTTTGTTTCTCAGCTGGACGGTTTCAACCTTTGTGCATATCTCGCTGGATTAGTGTGTGTGGTCGCTCTAAATTATGCCCAACTCGTTGCTGCCTGCTGATTCTGCTGAGCTGATTGATACTCTACTCGTTGATCACATATTCCCAGTGGCGTTAGACATTTCCATTCTTTTGGATCTTTCTCAGCCGTACTTTTAGAGGCTGGCATTTTGGATTATCTGTTCTCGTGTCGGCTTTCGGAAGTTTCTTTATACACAAATATCTCAATTATTCATTTGGATCTTTCGCTTATTTTATAGGAACGATAGTGTTGTTTACTTGTCCGGCCTTTCATACCGCCATATTCATATGTGTGGTAACGAGTCGAATGGCAGCTCTATCTGTTAGATTTTGACTTCTTTGAGTAGCCTACATTGGCTATGCCAGTGTAGCATCTACATTCAACGCAAAGTGATGATTTATCTTAATTCCTTTTGGCTGCCTATCGGCTTGATTTTACAACTGTTTCAAAATGAGCTTTCAAATTGCACAAAACGCGTAATGTTAATTTATCTTAGAGATTTTCGAACGGACCATTTTTTCTACGCCAATTAAGCTCCGTTACACAAAGCCTCCGTGATCTATCTTTCGGGTGCTTTTCAAATTCTTGCAATGAAAAAAATATTATTGAAATTGTGACCACAGCGAAACGGAATTTTGCGTTATTACCATATGTATACTATTATCTACTCTAGGGATAACGTGATTATTTCCGGCAGTTTACTAGAAATCGTCTTTTACCTTGGTTTTTCTGAAAGCACTGTTGGTTGCGCTGACATTTATCTGATTACGACTGCCGTGTGAGAAGCAGCCCGTTCATTAAAATCACTTACTATATTACACAATACTGGAAACATAATTTGTAGTATGGAGTCAAGTGCGTTGAATCTATTAAACAGCTTTGTTACAAATATCAATTGTGTTTCTTCTCTCTGTTCATAATTTATCAAAAACTGGTCTGCTTTTTCTGTGAAAACAGCAGCACACTTAAAAGGGTTTTTCACGTTCTCGGCTGCTTTATTTCTCGCTAATAATTTTTTCCCCTCTTTATTTCTTACTCTCCGTTTCCGATTATGATTTCCTCCTCATAACAGCTCCATATTTTGAAATAACAAATTTGTGTAATACCTAGATTCCGTGTAATAATCTCGAAAGCACTCATTGCTTTTTCGGTCTTAAATGAATGCTGAGTGAACATTCTGCTGAATGCTTCATAAACTTGGATATTCGTCCCAGTCCAAGTGAACATTTCAAACTTGGGAAAAGGCGCTAAACATTTGTACCAACAACTTTATCCCGTTACAGACGGGCAATGTAAATAGGATAAAATCACTCTTTCATCCAGCTCTATCGTTTGTTTTGGAAGCATCAAAATAACTTTGTGTTAACCTTCACGAAAGTTGTACGGCTTTTTCATGGAGTCGAGTCTAGCTGTCACTTTTCAACCGGAGGACTCGTAGTCAGAAATTTAAAAATCTACCAATAACTTTTTTTACAAGAATTAGTGTGTTCTGCTGTAAACTTCCTTGGAATGTTAGGCGGTAGGAGTTTAATTATTTAAGTCATTGAAGTACACGTCCTCACAAAAGTAACCGTATCCATACTTTTGGAGACGCCCAGCTGAATGCGTCTTCTTTTTTCCTGACGCTATATTGATCTAGCGCTCAAATCTCCAGCGCGCTCAATAAGGTTTTCAAATACTGAATGCGTGCTAAGTTAAAATCTCTGGCACAGCTTTCATGCAGGTTTTAATAGCACTTTGTAAGATTACTTGTAAACAGTTAAATTACTTTCATTGAATTGGCTTGTAAAACACTATCATTCTTGAGCTATTTACTTGCTGCGGTAATCTAATCAGATGGCTCACTGAGAAAATATCGATTCTTAATTTTGTAAATATGCGCGCATTCATGCACTCTCCTCCTGTGGTTTGTCGTAGTCAAGTGGATAGCCCTCCCATTGTAAACGTTCCGTCCACTTTGGCACTTTACTTGATAGAGGTTAGTTGCACGACGTTAAAAGATCAATTTCTGAAGCGCAGAAAAACGGACCCCATTCTGTTCAATGTGATTCCTTGCACAATTAAGATTTTACTTATAGAACCATGATTAACGTCATTTCACACGATCATCCCATCAAAACAGTCTTCCCATCAATCACCAAATCATAATTTGATTGATATGCGCTGGCGACAAAAATTCGTGCGGGCTTCGAATAAAACCTTAAATATCTCAAAGTTCCTAACATGAGGATATGAACCACCAAAAACTGCTTACATATAAAGCTAATTGAACGTTAAATTTTATCCGTAAAGGGTAGCGCCAGTAATTAATAGACTTGAAACAGTCCAATTGCGGAAGTTATAAGGTCAAAAGTACGCTTCGTATTCATTATAAACACAGTCATCAATTGTTCACACGAATACGTGCTTAGTTCGACAACGAATCACACCACTTTGTTATTCAAAGTTTAGACTGAAATTGATCGTGTTCGACAGTCACTGAAAGCAAAAAGGTAGCTGTCTACAGAAACACACTGTGCAAGGTGTTCGTAGCTGAGCGTTGAAGTTTCGTAAAATGTCAAAAGTTGTGAGGATTTAAGTGGACAGTAGATGAGACCACAGTAAAGCAAGTGACCCTTCGAAATCTGGTAACGGAAAACCTACTGGGCCAGTTGATTACTGCCCAGCAGGTTTTGTCTCAAGATAGTGTATTCCTAAATTTGAGTTGTTCTGTTAATGAGAAGAAAGATGGTGGACAAAGCTACCGTGAGTAACAGAATAGGTAATGGGGGCTTGATTTAAGTTAGAGAACCGCAACGGATTTTTGGGCTAGCATTATATCTCCCAACTTAAGTGTTCAAAGTTCCAGCATGTCTCGACTCAGCCCTTCTGCAGACCACATCGTTATGTATTATCAAAGCTTCAAATACCATGAACTGTCTGCTCTTTATACAGTTGAATAGTAGGAAATTCCCCACAATCTACAGAACAAAGAGCAAACCAGAGAAATTCCATAGCATGTGCGTTACTGGACCCCACTAACTTATTTCACCTTCAAGATATTGGCTTGCAGTGAACGAAAATTCGGTTAGATCAGTTTAACGCACGTCGATTCACAATATCCAAAATTGGTATGCTGCTCTGTTTTATACAATATGTGTCAATTATCATAATTGGGCCGATAGAAATGAACGTGCGACCTGTTTTAGTAGTCACTTCACAGCCCGTCGAGTCATTACCACGGAATCGACATAACCCTTGCACGACAGGATAGTGGGCTTGTGCTACTTCAGACACAAACTTAAACCACAGAGTACAACAGTGGTTCACTATGGCTACGGCGTGTTCTGTTTGAAAGCTTTCATATGCCCATTCTTACAGCAGATATTTTAACCGGTTGAAAATAACATATTTCCGCACGAGTTATCAAAAGTTAGTTGATTTATCCCCAACACAATTTGCGCTAAGTTCTCCAGCCCTTAGAACGACCTGCGGACTATCATGAACGTGATAAACTCATTATATCACATCAGATATCAAGTAAATGTGTTGTCCGTCCACTTGCTAACAGCCCGAAAGTACCTTTGTACCAGTCTTTGCCTCTAAGGCGAGAAAATTACACACCACTGGTTGTCTTCGTCTTAGCAACAATTCATTGAGAGTGCGAAGTGTGATTCGTCATCACCATTCACTATTATATAACTCAACGATAATTAGATTACCAATAAACATTTGACTGAACTGGTTATTGGAAACTAATCAGCTGTTGATCCTAAGAATAAGTCAACCTTGCGGCCGAGAATTCATGTTTGAAGTTGTACAATTCTGAGATTTGAAACATCCATGCAAGCGTTCTAGAGTACAATGTGAGGGCTATCTCATGATTATTTTAGAGTGACGTAATGTTGTCAAGCTGGTGACTCGAATAGGTTTGGTCAGATATAATGACAGGATGGATATCTCGTATACGTTGCAAGCGCAAGAGAGTTTGGACATATAAACCAGAATGTTTTGTTGTCACATGTGAGCAGACCGTCTAAATCAATAATGTCAACAAGAATATTGAGTGGTGTGCTTCATATTGGACTTTTTGATAACCTATGCCGATAAGCAGCAGTCACCACCTAACCGTTAACCACATTCGTGTTTCAATAAATTAGCTCATTGATCCGTGACTATTCTCGAAATAACTGATTATCTTCCGAACCGACAACGTATTTCATACACCAGTTATGAGCATGACCTGGTTTTATGACGGTAAAATCAATTAAACTAACTGTAACGTTTAGACCTATGGATTGATGCTCAACAAGAGCAGCTCGTTTCAAGGCTAAAAGCCAGTTTGTAGGTTGGTTGATCCGCCAAATTAGATTTCAGTGCTTCTTCCTCACGCTAAACAGATAATCGATCCTCGGGATGGCTGCACGACTTGGACGCACAGAATAATATTTTTACGTAAAGCAGCATTTGTAGAACGTTGTTAAGCAGCTCGTTTCTATCCCCAAATTTTCTCAGACTAGCTTCTGCCACCTCTTTGAAACCAATGATTTGTCATGTCTCACCGTAGTACCAAGTTTATTCATGGATCTATATCTTACCAAATCCAAAGATGAAACGCCAAAAACTGATTTGTTTAGTCCATCTTTTGCCAATGGACCGTGCTCTTCACGTTAAAGTTAAAAACGAACTGACAGGTGACATTCTTAATTCACAATCTTTCTGGATATGTTTAGTGATATTTGGAACCCGGCTTCAGCCGGGTTTGTTTGTGATTATGATCTTCAGTGGGTGTTTGTCGGAGTAACGGCAAGGATCTGTCGCAATAATGTCTTAAAAAATTTCGCCTCACGAGTTGCCTGATCAACTCGATGTTTATTTATACCCGTAAAGAAACTTTTTGTTTCGATTCCCATGACGATGTTCTGATTTAGTACAACTATTTCGGTTTAAAAAAACAACAAAATCAGGTTGAAAATGTTAATTTTGTCCTTGTTGCAATAGTAAACAGGTTATCCAACTGCTCTAACGGAACGTCCTTAAGTAAATGGGAAATTATGAAGTGGCCATTTGGCTGATTCCCAGATTAGCCTCTGTGTTTGTATGATGTCCCTTCTGAAAGCGAACGCTACGACCTCTAATGTTTGATGTATGCTACCAAATTCAAGTATGCTTGTATTGTACACGTACAAAAGTGCACCTCGTTTACTAGCTTTGACTTTACCAATTTCCGCGGTAATCACTCGACAAACTCTGACCGGTCAATAATTGCACTCGATTCTGCTCAACCGATTCATGAGTACGATCGTTTGTAGGGTATGACTGTGTGGAAATTAGGGGGTTGTGTTGATGATGGCTAGCAATCCAGGTGATTTGATCTGATCACTTATTAGTTGATAATGACCACGGTGTTATCTGCGTAGGTTACAACGTGATGTTCCACAATGAACATTTTCGTCTACCATAAGTGTGCCCACACCGTGCAGGTATACGTATACGTTTCTTTAGCATTGATCATCACAAAAAACCGTAAAGACAACTGAGCTAACACACTTGTGCTATGAATAACACGGATAGTGGCATTCCGCTCAACTTTGATTTGGTGAAGTCTGCCTAACATAACTGATTTTTGGGTATCGATAGGAACGTTTCATGCACAAAGAGTAATGGGATCAGATGACTAGTTCTCTGATTGGTCAGAAAAACATTTGTAATTAAATCAATAGCCTGTCACAGCCGGTAGAAACGTTGCTCATAGAAGGTTAGAGAGCTTAGAAGTAAACAGACAGATTACATTCACCCCATACAATAAATCTACCTCCAACGTATCCATCCAGTCTGTTTCGTGAAGAAATTCCGAATTCCCATTGAAGATGACAGTGGAGACAATTAATTCAGGAATTAAGGTTAAATAACTGACGACTTGTTTTGACTTCCAGGTCACAAGGCTCACTACATAAAGAATGCGTTACTGAAAAAGAGGGCGAATGTTTCACAGTTTGTAGAAAAACATGTCGTTCAAAACACGTTTCAGCGATCAGTTCACAGATCCCAAACTGTTTTTGTACGAAAAATTACAGCTTCTGAGTTGCACGCCTACAGTACAGCTGCTACGCTGGACAGCCAAGAACAACTTAGCCACTATACCCGAGCCCAAAAAATATCTAGATACAACCAGGTACAATCATTTATTACCCAAGCAGGGTTGTACGTTTATCTATTGGGGGATAGGGCATACAAGCTCGCCGAATGACCCAGGCAATATATGTCACATTGGAACGAACAACTGAATAGACTTGACCGGTGCATGTGTACCCGTAATTTAAATTGGTAGTAAATAGTGCTTTCTAGTCGGAGCATCGCTATCGCGGCTTGTAAATGATGAAATTGCTTTTTAAAGTCTGAAGTTTTAGAAACTGCTAAATTGATTCAGAAGGTGGTTTAGCGAAAAACGAAAAACAGCATCTGCATGAAGGGTGAAACTGTTAAACCAGTTCAGAAATAGATACGATACGTAAGCATATGTGGAAGAGATATGAGTGCGAATACTTAGACATGTGTTGTATGTGCTATCTAATCAGGTGCGCTATTTGCATGGTGTTAGTAATTTGGGTAGAAGGCATCGACCTTACGCTAACAAACAGCTTGCTAATATTCCTCTCTATAGTGTTCCCACACCCGAAAACAACATAAGAGCCTGTCGTCTTTATGTTACAAGAGATTGATTGCTTGCTGGAAGTGTTCGCCGATGGACCACTAGAACTGTCTACTCAGTAAGTCTGATATCCAGAAGGACATCGTAACCACCTCAAGGGATATCTAATTCTTACTTAAAATAATTCAAAATCCCGCCATGTTCAATGGTACGTCTCCTCCAATGGAGCAAGAATAAGTACCTGAAGGGTTGCTAGCTAAAATAATGTGAAGGAACATGCAGGTTAATCCACAGACAAAAATGTTTCACCATCAGAGTCTGTTATCCCTGGAACTAACCTCCCGACCCTGTGGTCAAAATGGAATTCGTTCGGAGTTTTGAAATTTCGTTTGATCAGCATACGTGTCAATCAACCCACTCCACACGTTTTCTACACACTCTTCTAGCTCACATCCACACATATGATAGAATATTGTCTCAGTGTTTGCTACCGATATTACTGCTCGTTAGCAGCTTCATTGGTCGTCCCTTTTGTTAAAGTCTGGTCACTTTCCATCTACATCTATAAATGATTCAACATCATACTTTTCCGGGAATAAATCAGCAATAAAAAGCGACAAAAAAGAATGTTCACATTCTTGCAAATATCTGTGAACTCGTGAACCTAAATTGATTTGTAACTGTGCTAAAGTGGTGCTCTTCTGGTTGAATGCCTACTGTAAACCAACTTGTCTATGGTTGTTCATGCCGGTCAAATATGCCTTACTGAAAAAGCATGCACATTTGTGAATTGCTGGTTTACTCTACTTAATATGTGAGATAAAGTTTATTGAGTCGGCTATGGTTGTTGTCGTTCCGTATGTTGAATTTGCTTTAATTGAGAAAATTCGGAAGGTAGTTTTTAAAGAATAAGTGCACAACGGCTAACACATTCACAAGAAATCTTAATAGGTGAAGAAAATAACTACCAGCACACGTAAATGTGAAGAGAGAATGCGAATTATTTCAGAAGAAAAGGTAATACAAGTATTCTGACAAACGTTTATGCTCTCTCATTAGAGATTGTATCAAAAGATATAAGGGAAACTTCCATTAATATGTAGCAGAAGATTTCTGATGGAAAATTGGTTTTCAATTTACGAAGTTTGAAATTTAATGTTGGTATCAATCTGAACTGGTAAATTCAACACATCTCTCCTAATGGACGGCAACTTCGTTAGTGGTGACATTCAGAGTTTGGATCGAAGTCCTCATCAGATCAAAATGAACCATTTACAATGTCAGAGGTTTGTAGGACGCTTAAAAAGTGACCATGTGTGAACTGAAAAAGTGTTACCTAACCGAAGTCGCACAAAAGCGGGACAGAAGTAAATGTGTTCAAACAAGTCAGATTATATTTGCAACACTCCATTTACTTTATTGGAGAGGAAAAAAGTGAGATCTTGATATAAGTTTTCTATATACCACAGAGACTAGTTATATATCGAGCTTCTAGTGAAGCCAGCACAATGGATTCCAAACTAGCCACACGTGGTGAAGCGACCGTTTGTTTCTATGTCATCCTCACTTTTTGTCGTTTACCGAGAGGTAGACTACTTGAAAATGGTTTTTCCCCTAAGTTTTGAGTTTGTAAGCCGTTGTGCATGGTATGTCTTACGAGATTAATCATTGTCGTATGTCAAATGACTGATTTGTTACAGCGTGTACTGTGGTATTTTGGCTCTCAAAAAGATTTGTACCAGACAATTAATTTAAGGAATAGAGAAACCCTTGTTGTCCGGAGATGAAAAATATGAATACCTTTAGTTTGTTTACACACATTCATCAGGCAACTATGCATATGTTGAAAGACAGCTAGCATGTAATTACATGATACCCGTGGGTCTTCACCAAGCAGCTTATGATTAACTACTGTACAAATGGTACTTCTCACAGAACGAGCGTTTTAGGTAAAACTCATAAGTGGATAAATCAGTGCAAAAGAAACTGCTGTGATCTATTTGTTATAGCTGTTTTAAGCGTCTGATAGCAAAAGCACAGAAAGTGAGTGATTGACACTGCAAAGTTTGCTGTAGGTTTCGTTGGTTCATATGTTTTTCGTCACCTATTTCTGCCAGTTTTGATTAAAACTCTTCTACTTTGTGAACCAAATGATAAATACCTAGCATTCAAAACTTATCTTATTTTGCATTCTCTGCATGTAAGCCATTCTTTAATCTAGTGAAGCGACAATTCATTCATCCTCCGTCTTTGCGAAAATTTCGTTTTTATAGAAGTTCACCGATGTATGCAATGAGACCGGCCATGAACAAGTTTGTAGCCCGTCGAATACAACGATTTGCTGCAGGTTTTCTTTATATTGAAAACGAAAATATAGGACAGTGCTCAATTTTATAAGCCTGCCACACATGTAAGACTGCTTGATGTGATTCATTTTAAAAATTCACCTAAGCTAACCAACAGAGTTAGCTGTACTGTCCTGCATGAAAACAACTGTTTCAATTGCTCTCTGGTGTTCTGATTCAGGCATGAGATTAAGAAAGTAGCTGACGTACACGAAAGCCAACTAGTCAAGTGCTGAGTATACTTCAGGTGTGTTATTCACAAACTGCCGAAGACAAGCCCAACTTGTCACAGACAACAGTGCAAGCTCTTTTCAATTGAATGAATTGTACACTTTTCTGCACCAGTTGGTGCCCAGCGTACACTGTTCATAAAATGGACGTTTAGCGTACCGTAAGGTAATAGTGGTAGAGAGATCAATGTGTTTTCTTGATCAAGAATATGCTCCGTTTCTGAAAATCCCATGAAATTGACGCAGTGGAACCGGTGATCAATGCTACGTATTAACTAACCTGTATGCAACCTACTAACTGACATACAAAATTCAGGGGCTAGTGTTAATCAAAATGAACAACGGAGTGGACTGTCAATAAGTGGTTATCCCCAAAAACGTATATACGCGTTATTCCTCAACACTCTATACTAAACACTGAAAAAACGCCTTCTGGTGGGAAAAGGGGGATGACCATACCTATATTCTACACAGACAGAATGTTGTTGAAACAGAGACTGTGTAATGTTTATGAAGTGATAAGGTGAAAATTCTGTGACAGCATCCATCCCTCACAGTGGTTAGGGAGTTCAGTTTGGTTTATTAGTAAACTCACTACTTGAAAAAAGCATTCTGACAATTCTGGGAGATATATGACATTTTCAAGCACGCTTGAAAATAAAGTTCTTTCTTTCTATAATCTTTAAGAGAAACTTTTGCCGGAGTTCCAGCGATAAACTTCTTAAATGAAATATGACATCGGTCCAGATAAATGTAAGTCATTTTATTTTGGTTCTCTTAAGCTACTGACTCAGAAAACGGTAAAAACTGTTGTCTTCACGAAAACATTCTCGTGTAAGAATCTACTAATTCTTACAATTAGACTTGTAGGTCTTACTTTGAGAGTGGTAGACCGACCCTCACTAGGAATCCCAATTATGCTTACTGAACAAAGATTTGCGGTCGTCTATGGGCATTCATGAAATAAAGTAATTATGAAACATTAGTTGGCATAAATATGTAGTATAAAATCAAACGTTTGCAGCAATTTTTTGCAGAATTGTACGGCGGTTCATTAATCTTTAGAAGAATGTGACATTTTGAAGCGTAATCAGGAAAATTCTGAAATCAATTACGTTACAAGAAAATGGAAAAGGCTAATTTTGGAGATAGTCGTGTGCAGGCTGAGTGTGTTTGTTCAAACTTTCGACAGTATAAAGACGCTTCTTCCCTTCTGGTAATCTATTTCACGCTTAGAGCGCACACTCTTGGAAATGAGCTGTTAAATGCTTTCGAAGAATCAATTTCTCATGGTTTCCGTTCTATAAGATCTTCGCATTTTTACCCTTGTAAGTATTGTGGTATGAAAGTAAGTTAACATTCAGAGACAAGGTGAACAGACGAATGTCTTAAATGTCAAGGCTGGAGTTGAAATTTCGGTTAAACCTTAAGCAACTTCCAATGGCTCTCAGCCGTTAGTGAACATTAAAAGGAAAATGTCACTGGTCAACTCTATCACACAAAAGAGTCAAACGAAGAATTTTAAATTAGCGATTATTACTATGTATTTCTCATTTCATTTGTACATTACTTCTTGATTGCGGACAATGTCACTCTGTCTTTAAATTATGCTCAAGTTTGTGTTGTGTCTCAAGAATATCTGAGGTAATGATCAACCAAGTATCATTCCGTTTGCTTCACACAACGCCATCGCACTGCAGGAATTAATAGGTAGTTGAATGAATTCTTCAAATGGATTTTCTGTCCTTATACATGAAATCCAGAGATCGATATTCGTGTTGGGAAATTCGAATCACCATAACATAGACGGTAATGAAGGAAATTTATCGGACATTAATCAACGACCAGTTCTTTTGCACTGCCTGAAATGAAAAGCAAAGTAACTACCATTAGTATTCTGCGAAGAAATCCCTAGGTTTCTCGACCACCTAACAGTTGTTTTCTGTCTCTATATTCACTTAGCTGATACGGATGCACGCCACATTAGAAGACGCTATTTTCTTTGTTGATTCGAATCTAGCCAAAGTCCGGACGTTTCCAAGTTAGGTCTCGTTTGTAAATTACCAGACTTGACAGGCTTTTTACAATTAGTATAACAAACACCAATGTAATAGAAAGACGTACAATACTGAAGAAATGAATGTCTAAGATGGTAAACATATCATACATAATGGAAACAACTTTCGAACCTACTGACGACTACCCTCATATGGAAAGTATTTTTGAGGGCGTACTTCAAGTTTGGTTTCAACAGTTCGATATTGGCATCCTATTCCATTTAACTATCGACACGTGGAGCTCACCAGACATTTTTGAAGTAACCAGAAGCTGGTTTCATTTAAACACAACCAAAACCCAGTTAGTTACCCTCGTCATAAACCATCTTGATCCGGCACAACTTTTCAGTTGCGATGCTCATATGGCGTCGACCATTTTACTGTTCATTAAAAGGTTTCTGCTACTAACGAAACAACAGACGGAAATAAGCATACTACTGAATGGGATAAACTTGGTCCTCTGATCCCAACAGTTACCGGCCGTGAAGTGATCGTGTTTACGTTGTGGATCCAGTCGTACCATGAGGTGACGTCTCAACCATAGGGTGTGCAAATGTGAGCCCACCTTAATGGGATGCCACGCATGTTTTTGGTGGAGAAGTATGCACGTGTCATACCTGCGTGTGCCTGCACATTGAATTCAAGATATTCATTTTCGGTATATCTTCCTTCCGTGTTCCCCGAAGAAGTCAGTTTAGTGCGTCGATAAGGTCATTCAACACCAGTACAACCCTGTGACTTCATCACTGCCCTGTTCAATATTTAAACGCACAGAGGAATTAAGTGACTACAAGTAAACGCACTTATTAATCATCCAGAAGGTGTTTCTGGGATTGCTGCCGATATTAAAAACAGATTCACTGAGGAACGAATGCCGCTGTCCAAGCACTGCCTACCACCTCTGTTTAATTGCCGGTGTCCATCTCAGTCTGACACACGCAGCTCACTTTATGAAACATACTGTACTTGAAAATGATAACTTTTTCACATAACACGGTCAAGTGAACTTGGTGCAACCACTCAGGAAAATTGGTGTCCAAAACAAGTGCCAATTTCAAGTTGAACATCAACCTATTTGGTCGTAGAACTCACAAGTATTATGATACACACTGGTAGAATAAATATTACTAAACACAACTTGCGATTTGTGACTACGTGCGTTTATCAATCATATATACGACGAGGTATAGATGTAACTTGAGGATTAAAGAACCTAGGAGAAGTGGTTGGTTTGCTTATTGTTTGTTTATGGCTGTCAGCTAACCATACCTTGAAATTTTCCTGAATGTATTCCAGGCAATTTTGCTCAAACCGAATTCAGTTAATCACAGTGGATGAAGGAAAACTGCAAAGGTGTTAAGACGCTATCTTTTAGGAGCCTATTACCTATTTTCAGACTTCAATGACGCTAACAGCTCTTTCACTTCACATACAAGTTCCGAAATCAGAACGCAGATGGACGATAATTTCAGCGCATTTCAGCAAATGCCTATGCTTTAATGCCTTCTTTTATAGGCTTCCAAAGCAGTTGACTTACACAGTAAAATAGTCTCATAAAGCCTTTGTGTAAAAGGTGCCGTGATCAGTCACTGCATTCAGAAATAGCGACAAAATATTCAAAATAAGCAATACACAAGCAGCTAAAACATGTTTTATCAAAAATAAAACTGTCACTTTATAACAATGCGTGGTCCTCAACAGATTTTAAATCAGCATTGTAATGAACATCTACTCTAGACAAGTTCAAACTTCGAGTCATATCTGTCTGCTTGTGGAGAAACAGTATCTTTGAGTCTTTGACGAATGTTCGTCACCTTTCTAACTAATTCGTCCATTAGTAACTTTTCATCAACAGTTTTGGAAAAAATTTCATGGCCAAATTTATTTGCAGCAAGAAACAAGCCCCTGTCAATGTTCTCGCCTCTAATTCATGTCTTAAGGGCTACCAACAGAAGTTTTTAAATATTAAAACGCTGCTGCTACCTGAGTTTAAGTTAGGCACACGAACGAGAGTCTCCACAACCAGTTCCTGAATCAAAGTTTTATGGCTATCCTTTAAGTAACTTTTATTTGGCCCTTTCCATACAATCATTTACACAACGAAATTGGTATATTAGTGATGGATGTATTGATGCTAGTTGAACATGACACTTTCAGGAATGGATTAAATTTCTCAGTAAAAACTTTTTCTCTCTCTGCCCTCACTTGATCGTTTACGGCCGCGTAACGGATGAAAACCACTTATCCAAATTTAGGGAAAATGTCAATGGTTATACAGTTTTCGTCCTACATATATATGGGATATCTGTCTTAAACATTACAGTGTGAAATATCGCACATCAACTCTGGCCTTGATTACAGTGAATGCGTAATCTGTTCAAAATTGGTCAGTTCTTTCTGAACCCTTGTAATTCATGTCTGCCATATCCAAATTTCACAAGGGAAATGCTGTGCGTTTAAATATAAACAGTTCACTGTTGAGAAGAACAATTTTGAGTTATTAAATTTGGCAACTATCAATAAAGATAAAGAATTAGCCCCTAAATTGCCTTGCAGACTGTTCAGTTTAGAAAAGTATCCATTGAAATCGAACTCGAAACTGCCCATTTGACACAAAACGGTGAAGATTTGTACAGATGACATTCATGAGGCAGAAATGAGATTCTTTAGGCGAGCATTCACAGAGAACGTCTACTCCCAAACCTTCATTGACAGACATATAGAACTGACTGCACACGAAGTTAAAATCTCACCTGTGGGAAAGAACGTGTTTTATATGGAGTTACACTGCAGTGGCGAGGCATCAGCTGAACTGGTAACTCGTAGAATAGGTAGCGGAAATGGAATGACAAAGCAAGGCACAACTGTGAAACACGCTCAGATGCAATCTAGCAGTTTACTTGCAACTCGAAGATAAGTTGCATAAATATGTGACTTAATTTCGTCTTTAATCTTTCACATGATCCTGTGGAGCAGGAGGTGTCAACTACATAACCAGGCGCCATCTTTAGAGGATACGTGAACACGACCTCACACGGATGATTATGGGTGAGACTAAGTCCATCTAGAGTAGAATTCTGGCGTACTTCGCTAAATCAATCTACCAACTCTCACCAGAAGTGATTTCCCAGCTTATTCATAGCTTCCCCAGTCGTCAATACAAAAGAAGTAAATTTCGTGATCTGACCATCATGGAAATGTTAGCAATTCTGTTATGCAGTACACGGTTGTACACTTATAGGAAAATTGTTTAAGCCGTGTGATTACCGTGGCACCCGTTACTCATTCGAAACCACCGGAACTCAGTTTGATCACCTGAATGCACCCCAATTCGGAACCGTTTGACGCAATTAGGTGACAAATTGACCGTGATTTTTTTCGCTTGATGGCCGTGGTTATGTTAAGCCTCACACACTTAGACCAATGATGTACAGCCAACATCGGAATCATCACTCAAATTAAATTTGATATTGGTCCAGCCATCGTAACTAACAAACTTTCAGTCCTTTGCCCACAGATCTTTGTCTCTGCATTCTCAGCGTTCATGAATTTTCTTCAAAACAATCAAATGGCGCCTCAATTTTGTCCGCCATGAAGTTTTTCAGGTTACATAGCTGAAATTTCTTATATTTTTCGCATTCCAACGAATCACATCTTTTTTCAACCTGAAAACGACAGACATTGCATCAGAGTTCTCGCGCCGTTTGAAGTTTTTACTTGGTCACATTTGAAATGACACTTCACCGGATTGTTTCTCATCAACTATTGTCTACTAATTTGGCTACTGATATTCTTGGACTTAGAATGGTCGCATCAAAACACATTTTTCAGAATCACATCCCGCCGACGTTCTAATTATATTTACTCTTATTTTTAACGGATTGTAAGTACTCTGTACTTGGTGAACAACATTCTCAGTTTCCCAAGTAGTCCACACACAGCTGTAATGTCATTGGCTCATCTTAACCTTCAGAGGCTGCTCTATTTTAAAATCCGCTTTGTTGTAAAATGTGCACAAACTTTTACTCACATAATACAAACATGATGAGTAGATAATGTACGAAGTTACACTAAGGGTCTAATCGCTTCTCACTTGGTTTCAGGACTCCCGTTATTTCCAGGTGAAAATGAGGAAGATCAGCTGGCTAGAATAATGGAAGTTTTGGATGTACCACCCACCTCGGTGCTGTCAAGCGCAAAGCGGGGTCATAAATTCTTTACTCATGACGGTGAGCCACTTTATGTCTTAGAACAGAAATGCGCCGAACAGAATAACGGCAATAGACAGGAGGACGCAGAAGGAAAGAAGGATCTGACGAAAAATATCAATATTGTTGACGATACTGACAACGGAGGACTTGATTCTTCCTATATCAATGATATCCACAGAAGCATTTCATTGAAAGAAAAGGTACAGTCAAAAAAGTGGAAGCCCAAGGGAGCACCAAGATCACTGGATCTGCTTACAGCCATTACAGCACCGAAACGGTCGTCTGTTTGCTTACCAGGCTCGGAACACCTACGCTGTCGTCCTTCTCGGTCGTTCCTCGGTCGAGTGGAGCCGATCGATATGGACCTACTAGATTTTCTCAATGGTTGTTTAGTCTGGTCACCAAAGGATCGTATGACCCCTTTACAGGCGTTGCGACATCCATGGATCAACAAACATCGTTTTAAGTCTCCATGTAATGCACACTCATCTGATGTGAACGGATCAATATCGGTTAATGTCTTCAACGGTGCAACAATTCCGGAATCAGTCAGGGCTGCTTACGAGGATGCGGATGAACTGTTACGCAAGATGCAACAAGTTCGAGTTCGCAAGCCTATGGTCAACGCGAAGGACGACGAAGAACACAAGGTGAAACGTAGCAGTGTAAGCCCTTAAATATTAGCTAATGGGTCGGCGATAACATTACCAGACTCTCTCGCCCTAAATATTTCCAGCTGACCGATAAATCCCTCACAATCAGCGTTGATTGTCATTCGGGCAACTTATTAATCTCAATGAAAAATGTTCACTACGGGAATGGGCATGGTGTTGCTTGGCTAGATTGCGTGAGTATGTTCAAGATATTTCTCCACACAGGCGCAAATAATCGCGGTTTCGGACAGTATTTGACAGCAGTTTCAAACATATATGTTGTAAACCTTTTGAGCCCATACAGGAAAGGCTTGCTGAGTTGACGGGGACAAGTTCGACTTTGGCTTTTTTTTCCGATGGTGACCCCAGCATATATAGAAAATCGTGCTCAACCACCGATTATCAAATGTGGATAATCGTCATGAGACCTCAATTCGTGTGTGGCAATTCTCACAAACGACTAGGCAGATAGGGAGGATGGATGCACAGCACGCGCGCTATTCTCTAGATGAGTCCACTTACTTCCTTGATATCAGGTGAAACGGGTAGAGAATCGTTGGCGAGTACTTTAACATACGGCTGCATGTCGCCACGATCACGTCCATCAACATCTGTGTACCTTCCTATTATGACAACACTATTTGGCAGTTCTAGTACACCACAATCAGCAGATAATCGGTTTCATTCTAATGCAATGTGACTGCAACTTTGTTGGGTTGTACCAATAAGGTTTTTATCTGTACTTTTCCGGAAAACCTCAGTGCATCCTTTGAAGAATGAGCATAACTGGTTAACGTGACAAGTGGTTTTCAATGCAGAGTAAATTTTCAAAATTAGTCAACTCCTAGTTACGCTTAGTTGTTATGTTTCACCCGTACCACAACCTTTGGTTAATTTCCTGCTATATCTCACTGAAACTGATAGAAATCATTAAAACGAACATGTTTGTTCATTAACGTATATTCTACCAAGTGAGACACATGCCGTGTGGTGGCATGCGATTTCTTTTGTTTTATATGAACCCAGGTGGAACGGTGATCCTTCGAAAACGAATCATTTTATAGCCAAAGAAATTTCCACCGATGGCAAAGTGATTGGACCAGCACACAAAAAGTTTACAGTACTGTTCAGTGATGTCAGACACGTTGAAATCAGAGATAACATCTTTGAAACTTGTACCAGAAAACACGGAACCAAGCGGCTTCCAAGTCATTATGATAAAAACATTGCTTTGTGCTTGTTTCGGTAGGGAAAAGTACGAAACATACAGCGCGATCTCGCTATCAGGTCGCAAACCTCAGTGTTTTCAATTTCAGTCGGCAAAAGTTGGTGATTCGCTCTGAAGACTTGACAGGGTAATTTAACAAACCCTCGTATTTCTGCTCTTGAGTTGTAGACGCTACTACACTAGAATATGTTCACCGTTCAACCTTTAGATCTTGGTGAGACGTGGCAACTCACAGTTAATCGTGACATCCAATACGTTGCTGTAAGTTGACCTTGGATCAATCGAGCAAGCGTTTGCCCCAAAGGTAACTAGAAAGGTCAAAAATTTAACTTTTCTGTAACCTCTGTATTTATGTGAGGATTCTGCAGTGTGCTGATGTGCTTCCAATCAGCAGCGATGAATTAGACATGTTCCGTATAGGCTTATTAGCGCGATTCCTTTAAGCTGCAGTGCAAACGGCTGCAAACACTAATTAAACTTCTAAACGCGATAATCGGACACATCTGATTTCAAGCTGAAACGGATATATCATCCTTTTAGAAACAGAGAAAGGGACATTTTCCTGTAATGTTTTTTGGTTATTCAGAATGTTGGACACCTATCACGTGATGTTTTTTGATTAGTTCGAACCTGTTGTTCGTGGAAGTCATTGAGAGCAGACCAACAATGTTGCAATACTGACTATGTGCTCGGACGGTTTTCCACAGTAAATGACTGATGTCACCTTTGTTGATCATTCATGTAAGCAGTTGCCATAATTTGAAAAGTATTGCTGGTTTCACGCAAACGAAGTTGCCAATAAACGAAGGACGATGTACTGTGTTAAGAAGTCCGTGATTAAGAGGTGTGACCCATCGTTTCACTCAGAGGCAATTTTCTACTCATGTAAAGTTGATACAAATTAGTATGATCTCTTGGTTTAACAAGTCAGCACAGTTCTTGCTTACGTTTGCCAGCTCTCAGCAAGTCCGTATTTCTCTCGTTTATCACATAATCACACGCTGGCAGCATGCGGCTCGAACAGAACGAAGCAACTCCAAAAATCGTCGTCGATATTCCACAGGCCATGAAACCAGTCGTTATTTGGTCGCCCCATATGACCGTCATGACAAACTGGCAGAAAGCAACATTACCGTCTACTCGGGTCCATTTGGCGATCGACCAACTGGGGAACAGAACTATCGCGAGTTTCTGAATAACGGAAAAGACAATTTCGAGAATTTTAACAAAAGTCCGCCTGCTCTGATCCTGACAAGCGCAGATGATACGGAAGTGTTTCGCAAACACCGTCCAAGACGTCCGACTAACCGTCAAAGGGAAAGTATGCTCATCCGTGTTGATGACAGCAGAACTCGAAGATTGAGCACCGCATTTGACAATGTAGTCGGATCAAGCTAGTTAATTCATCAAAATAACTTTCTTGACCTTAAGCAACCGGCTCGTTATGACCGAAGGCCTGATGAGGTATATGTCCGGAAAACAAGAACAGTTAACAAACTCATATCTTATACCTTACCATTAAAGAAACACTGCTAAAATCAGACCAACCGATAGAACGTCCAGCCTTGCTAGCCTTTTTACAAACGTGTTCTTGAAACCTGTAAATATGTCTGCAACAGTTTCGCAATTTTGAAGCTTCCATGACTGGATAAAATAAACGCTCATTGCTGCATCACTCAAGTGCCTGAAAATACTTCTGTGTTTGATAACCTCTTTGAAAACCCTGAAATTGTTTATTACGATCAGGAAGTATTCTTTTTTTCAAATTAATCTATTTTATTACACTGCATTACACAATTATGTACCAGAATATAGCTTTTCTGGAGAAAGAGCTTTGGGCTGATTGCACTGTTATAGATTTTGGGAATCAATGCCTATAAGGAGATTCCACTTTCGGCGTTTACTATTTTAAATGTGCATGTCTGCTCATAGTTCTGTTTCTGAGTATCATCACCATCTTCGATAGCGGGACTATAAGTTTGTCTTTGGAGCCCCGATTTTAACGCCTTCTCACTATCTGGCCCACATAACCCACAGATAGTGACGTCGTGTTAGAGATAGTCTGTTCATGCACACTACGTTCTGAACACAAAATCACCACATGAACTTTTGACTGGCATGACTTGATTGGTGGCTGACTCGTGTATTCCGTAGTACATCTCCATGTCAAGAAACATTGTGCCTTTGGTTGTAGAAGGTGCTCTAGCAGTTACCTATTAATGGCAGCACACACGCGACAATAGCCGAATATGAGCGTCTATCCTGTGCGTAAGGGACGGTTGTTGATATAACTGAAGTTCTGTATTCGTATATGTAGCTGAAGTCTTACAAAGCTGAGAAACGTGAACCTCCGTGATATTTTCTAATTTGGCGCACACCGGTCAAGGATATCTTTGCGAACTGTGATTGCCGTTCCACAAAGTTGATACAGTTAACTGATACAACTGCAATGATTTGTCAATTTAAGAGGTGTGAGTTAATCGTTCATATAAAGACATCTAAGGAATCGCAGTCAGCCTTCCGAAGGATAAACAAGACCCCAGGTTGTCCATGAATATACTTTTCAACGGTCATCTATAAGAGCTTACAAGCAACTTGATTTAAAATCAGAAACGGTTGTATCAGTACAAGAGGGGTTTTTTGCATATCAGGCGAGCATACTGCGTGTGAATTATTTCGCTTGATCGTGTACCAGACAGAGAAACAGACTAGAGCACAATAAAGTAGACGATCTTGAAAGCTCTGTTATTTTCCAATCATTTGACTGCTTTCAGTGGTTAAGCTGACAGGCAACTTTAAAATGCTGTACTTCCATCCTTACTCAGAACAATGATAAACCCTCTTTGGATGACTTTATTAGAAACTGATAAAACGTGAAACAGAAAATCCCTTGTATTTTGTTAATCGAAAATTCCATACCCCTCCGAAGGTGTGCTAGCGAGGGAAATAATTACAATATAAGTGAAATAAACATTACCATTTCGTTGCTCCGTCAGACCGTCGCTACATCCCTGAAAAACACAGGGTAGCGACCGAATGACTGTGAATAATAAACGGTGACAAATCACAAGCTATTGAAGTTAATGCTTGCGTCTTGATCTTCGTAATTTGTCAAAATATAAGTGGAATTTATGAGTAACGTGCTTTCTAA
This sequence comes from Paragonimus westermani, assembly GCA_008508345.1. Lineage (NCBI taxonomy): Eukaryota > Metazoa > Platyhelminthes > Trematoda > Plagiorchiida > Troglotrematidae > Paragonimus > Paragonimus westermani. The sequence continues at coordinate 31,755 of QNGE01005793.1, forward strand.
CACACCCACAAAGTGTGTTTTTATTAATTACTCAATGAGCCTGCTCGTTTGCTTCTGACCTAATCGATCGATTCCCTGTTATGTGGTTTAAAAAACCTACTGGGAGTGGATGCTTGTCACGTGAGATGTAAATCAGCATACCTCTGTTATCGCAATCGCTTAATCTATTCGTCATTATTTCGCCATGACCTACTAGATAGCTGTATAATTTTCTACGATTTTTAACGTTATCCCCGAAAGGGTTTAGAATGACAATTGAGCAACTCTAATGCAAAGGCATAAGTGTAGAAAGAACACCTAATGCACCTGTCAACCGAATACACAATTGACTGAAACAAGACTCTTCTAGTTAACGAGTAAATCAGACATTTCCTGGCAAAATTCACCATGTTCAATTGTTCACCAAATGCAGCCAGCAATTACCGTTATTTTCCGATCAACTATCTCATTATTGTCTACCGTGAAGTTGAAATATTTCCTTGTTACTCCAACATTAAGTAGTAAGTTCAGGTCATTCTACTGTATGTACAGCTAGTATGATCGGGTTTATTACACTGAGTTCTTAATGGCCTTCTGAGCCTGAAGTTCACTGCTGGAAATAAAAATGTGCACAAATCCAGTTAGCTTCACTCTCCATAATCGGTGCGCTTCTTTTTCTCATAAAATGTTATCGATTTTGTGGAGTACTGACAGAGGACGAAATAGGAAGGGGAAGGAAGGGTTTGAACCATAATGTACAAAACAGTTTTTCCCATAAAACACCGGAGAAAAAGGTGGACAACTTGGCCTTGCTGGGTGTCGTTAGTATTACGCAGGTCGCAAAAGTGAACGCACAACCCGTGCATAAGTGGTTGATTTTAGTCCAGATATCCAGTAAACCACGGGGATGCAATCATCAAATCTTCCTGATAAAAATAAGCGTAACAGCCAAAAAAAGTGGTTCACACGTCTTCCTGTAACCTCAGTGACCGAGACCATGCAGTTCAGGAGCTAAATGTTTGAACTCCCATCTCTCGCTTACTTATGGATCACGGATTCGATTCGCCGACATGTGTTGCGTGTGAGAATTAAGTTGGTATAGCTGTCCGCCACTCCGCTGATTATCACTGGTACCAAACGTTTTTGGTTAGACTTTATAGTAATTTTGTGGAAAGCATTTTTCGCAGGTGGCTATATTTTGTAGGTGGTACAAACACGCAAAGTTTATTGTGAGCAATATTGTTTGGTTATTACGTATGTTACTTCTTTGCAAAACTTGAAAAGTGGGATTACATAAAAAATGCTAACTAATCTTGGGATGAGTCTAGCGAATTGACCAAATCAATATATTCTTGTCACTGTCATTCTACCCTTTTTCGCAAAGCAGCGAAGGTGAAGAGACGTAGTCCTTCAAAGTTTTGCTCCTATAAAATTTGATTTTTGAAAGAGCTCTCAGGTGGAAAAATATCGCTAACGGATTCTGAAATGCTTTGAAAAATGTAAGTCACAAAGTGAAACAACAACTGATCTTTGATGGCGTATTGTGGAAAATTGAAATAACAGCTCATACATAAACTGAAAGTGTATGTGTGTATCGAATATTTACGTGAAATTTGCTGAGTTGAGTGATCAGTGATCAATCAGTATCATCAGTGGCACAGAATGTTAATCAATCACAAAACAATTAACGTCAGGTCGTTACGCCCATTCCTGCTCTCAGAAGCTAAACAATAAGGCTTCTCACAAACTGATTTTAATGAATTGCTGACGAATATTCCGACGGTGACCTAGTTCTACATTTTTCTGAGGGCTAGGGAGCAGGTATTTGTTAGTCATTGTCAAATGAGCTTTATTTTCCACGCTTTACGTCTACACAAACTTAGATAACTCGGTCGTGTACTGAGAATACCAGCTTGTCGTGTGCCACAATGAGCGCTCTTTCCAACATTACGGCCGACTGGCGAAAAGTTCGAGGTGGACAGATGATAACCTGGAGTAAAGAAATGAAGTCGATCACAAAGGGATTTGACACTGTAGGTCGAGTTCATTTCATGAGCTGGAGACCTCGCGACTAACAGAAGAGAAGTTAGGTGAAGTGGCAGCTAATTGAGTTCAATGGCGTGAATGTCGTTACTGTTTGGCAAAGTTGACCGTGAAGTGAATACACGTAGTGACGCGGCGCAGTAAAGCCACGAGGAAGCTGTCTTGAGGACGACGCATTACTTTCAACTACGCCACGCTTGCATGACTGTACGAGTTAGACACCATGGTACTGAATGTTTCAATACAGACAAAGCTATTTTCATTAGTTTAGTCTATTTTCCTCCCCTTCTTTTTTCTTCTCTGTTCCTGTACAAGGTTGGCTCCTTTTCATGGCTGCATGGCAGTGATGCTTCAGTCAGAGTCATTGCTGTTTATGATGATAATGATGTGTGGTTTGTTCTGTACTTGTCTTGCAATGACAGGCGTTTTGCCTAGTTTCACGTGCGACTGATAGTTTTCAACTTCTTCAATTAATCTCAAGTAAAAAGTATATTTTGACAACTCTTCCGAAATGACGGAGTTTATAGTTTAAACGACGCCTGTGAAGCAATTGATCACCAAGAATACTGTTGCATAATGGCTATTGCTAAAAAGGAATTACAAAACATGTAACATAAATTAGAGGGCTTCATATCAAAACTCAACGTCACGTGCAAGGTGATTGACTCTTGATGTACAAGCAACACCGTTATTTGCAACTTAATAGAGGATCACTAGTCTACTACCGGAATATCCTTAGCTGAAATTAAGTATCTGCTACTGCCTCGCAATAGACTTCAACGTTTAAAGTTATCATCCGATTTTTGATATTGCAATCGGCTCACAGTTGAGTCCAACGTTTCATAAGTTCTTTACTAGTGTGCTGCAAATTGATGAGATGAACCGACTTATTAAAATCACCCACTAAAAAAGACATATTAATGCAGCTCCTATCTGGTGGACTGGTTAAGGCCTATCTGTAGACTGTTGATTTTGTTATCTGGAGGAAACAGTAGTTGATTTCTATGCAGAAAGAGTAAACTGTCTCATTTCTGGATGAAATTATGTGTAAATTCATTGTATCGTCACAGCAAGATTAGTGTAGGATAAAACTTAGAATGGTTAAAATTTCGTTGGTTCGTGGTTTCTTACGGAGGGACCTTTCCTTTGCGCTCTTGTCTGTATGCTGGCCGGAAAAATTGTTGAACGGTTTGCACCTGTGAAGACAGAGTAGATAGAAATGAGCTACAGGTAAATTCAATGAAACTGCTGGCTGCAACTATTTCAATAACGAACACTGAGGCACACTGGGGCCGCATTAGTCCAGTCATGTGCAGTTAATGATTTTTGAGACTGGGCTGGTATAGTATGGAGCAGGTTATCTCTACGTATGTGCCGATCGAGTAATATTTTTAAACTGTCAACTGATTCAGTCGTGACGAGAGAGCTGGACAGTGCGTTCTACTGTGTACAGATCCTGATTGTGAGACAGTTCTGTCCATGAAGTGACGAGACTATTCCATGGCTCACTTTCAGCGAATGACCTCTTGAACTTTCTTCCCTATTTCATGGGAGGTGTGCCAGCAGATTAGCCGGAATGTGGGGCATTTTGTACGTAAAAATCAGGTCTCCCCTGAAATGTCCGTAATTCATTGAGAATTGACCGAATTCCGCCATTTCTTCTGGTTAAAGGATTTTCCTGTGCCCCGCAGATCTTCTAACGGTCTGTCTCTGAACACCTTCAATAAGTTCCAAATCTTTCTCAAAATGAAAACGACAGGCTTAAGCGTCCGTTTTCAGGTGTGGGTAAATCATGGAGGCGAACATAGCAAAAAACACTTCAGGATGAAAGGTTCTACAAATTCTCTCTGAAATTTACAGGGTTCTGTAAGCTGTGCAATGAAGGAACCACGCCAGTCAACCTCGCTACGTGTTGTTTTTATTCCTGTGAAATTTGCCTTGTGATAAACTTTCATACACGTACTCTGGGATATCTATTGTCTAGTCACGTCTAGATAGTTTAGTTTGATTATCTTGTGTTCATTTGATCAAGTGAAGTTGTGATATTTAGATTGTCTATCAAATTGGCCCGGTTGTGAGGAAACTAATCAATACAAGACGGCGCTTGGTCACACTGTATGGTCCTGGACATTCTGAACTAGTGCAACTTCCAACGCTGCCTCGAAGAAAAACCCAGCAGAGGAAAATTTTGCAGTATTGAATAAGTGGTTCTTGAAGTTTGACTCCGATTGACCAAACTTTCCCGTTATTAATGTTTGACTGTAACCCAAATGTGATACTCTACTCCGGGCGTTGTGCAAGACAGTGTAGGCATTCCTGTGCGCAGTAGGAGATCCACAAGTAACAACAATTGAACCAGCGAAATTGTGGACGGAATTAAATACTTACCGGGCTGATTCCGTTAGATCCAGCAGGACCCTGTCGCTAGTGCTTGAAGTCTTTATGCGTGATCCCAAACAAAAGCTACACTACGTTCCTTGCCGATTTTACGATCACTGAAAAACGCTGTCACACAAGGGGTCGACAGTTCACCCTCATGCACTTCTCCTTTGTACCAGATTCCCGTGTTGCCTAATACGAGCTCTTCCAGATGATCAGAGCGTGAAGTTGCATTGCTGTATAGGTAATATCGGGATGCAGTTTCATTGCTTACAACCCACACAACATATGAATATACGTGAGGAGATACAGCAGGTTATTAAGTGTTTGTGCTCATTAGCGTTCTTTGAGGTCGTCATTCCATCAGGGGATGTCAATGAGCAGGGGTATGTTTTGACCTCCGGACAGAAGTTGGCATTTGTGTGAGGGTCAAGTGGGACATTAGTGGGAGCGACTGGTTTTTGGGGTAGTAGAAAATCGTCACCATTTGGATCTGATGATGTACCTAATCCTAATAGGCAACTGTGAGGGGACTACGATCCAAGTCTGTTTCGTAATTTCTTTCGTTAAGAAGGTTATTCCAGGCGCACCTATCGACGCGGGCCGGAGTAGAAGGTTTAGGCCGATTACCGTTAGATCAGACACACCAATGAATGTTGCTAGGAATCTCCACAGGTTGGGAATTCCACTGTCGTTAAGGGTATATTGGAACAAAAGGCAGGCGCATACTGATCAGAGTTCAAAGAAAGGAGGTCAGGAAATAGACACTAAAATATACAAACAGTAGAGGGAAGTGATCATTACTACGAGTTACGATAGTAAACACATCTGGCCCCGTAGCCATCATTCAGGGACAGTGTATAAATGTGTAGCTGACTCAGTCAGGTTTTCTGTTATGGTGACCTTCATAGTGTTAATTATCTTCTGTCTGATACTTATGGCTTTAATTTATTTCCTCACATACAATTATGATGCTGAAAAATATTGTGTGTATAGATTCGATAAAAGTTCAGTGTCTTTGAGAATGTTTTCGGCGTTACAGTCATAATAGTTGGCATAGCTTACTTGAACCTATGGCCTCTTAGATAACAAACTTGAAGGTCAAAGAATCCTTGTTAGCAGAGACCATGTCCTTCAATACTACACTTAAGAGGACTGGAATCTCCCAAATCGGTATACACACTCCGGCCGTTTTGAATTCTATTGAACGAACCAGTTACCACCAAGCCAGTGGTGTGCAACATTTCACGTTTGTAAGAACTGTACCGCCACCGGTTCTACCTGCGAAGCTTGTGGCCTATCAAATCATTTTTTCGACGTCTGCCAAGCAGCCAAATTTCATTCTCTGACCGAACTAATGGTGAGAGTGTGATACAAGGCTAACAAATCTGTGTGATACTTTGTGAGCTAACACGATAGGCGGCTCATGAGGTAGATTATTTGAGAGAACAATGTCTAACATCCTCTAAAATGTGCACTATGATTTCCAAGGTGGGAGATGAAATTTGTTCGTTTTTTATGGAGACATACCACGCTTTATTTAGTAGTGAGATTCCATATAGTTTTTGTAAGAAATCTGGCATTTCTGTCTGTTCATTCCTTGTGGTACTTTTTTTGTCGAACTACTGGAGCAAAGCTTAAAATAGATTGGGACCTCTTAATGTTCACACACAGATGCCACACTTAGATGGCACGCTAATTGAAGAAATTTGAACGGCAATGTTGAGCCCAATTTTGATCCACCTGTCCTGTCTGCTGAAGATCCGACAGAAACTTGGTCAACGATTGCAGTCTACACCAGTACATCGCTTGCACTCTCACCTTAACACAAACTTGCTTGCCGCTGCACAGTGATTCTGTGCAAACCAGCTCAAAATCTTCTCGTGTGGTTAACCAACAAAATCGATATTGACAACAACTAGCTGGTTTACGTATTTCTGCGGAGTCGTCAGCAGTGAACCGCAGTTTCAAGATATGAAATTTGGGCGATTTTTGCAATGGGTGAATATGGCAAACAAAAGCATAAGCACAAAACCGGTAGCCGATGTAGCTGTAGAATTTCAGTCTCATGCAAAAGGGATTTATTTAAAAGTTCGTCTAAAATGACAGATGTGAAGAAAAGCTTAGTTTGCAAATTTTGCAACCTACTAAACTGTGTGATATACAGCAGTTGGTCATATGCTATCGAAGCTGATACACAGAAGTTAGATACTAGCAACTTTAACGTGATGTTTTTAGAAAATGGATGTCAGCTGTGATAAGAAGAAAGAATCAGCTGCAAATTTAACAAGCTGCGGAAGAGTAGTTTTAACTTATATACCTGATATGCATGTAAGAGCATGTTGGTGAAAAGTGACACCTTCATCGAATGTGGAAATTTTGTTCAAATCAGGTCACTGTCTCCTGCAGAATGAAATAACTGTGGATGTAAAACGTTTGTTCACACCACTCTCTAAAAACAACTCACTACAGCTTGTGCTGATTGGCAGTGCATTTGACTATGGAATATAAACGATCATTAGCATGCAGCTGAGACGTTCCAGGAGATTCCGTCACCCGATCACTTTACGGGCATTTGAGATAAACAGTAAAGGAGACTTGGTTCTATATATAAAAATCTACTGAGCGTGTTGGGCACTACGACCAACGTCTACAGACATGTGTCACGCTTCTCATCATCATCATCATCATAGACAGCAATACATCAGTG
>QNGE01005794.1:0-38859 GCA_008508345.1 Paragonimus westermani
GTCATAGTCATAGTCTCACGGAAAGAAAAGAATTAGCAAAACGTTCCGAGTTTGTACGAACCTTACTCATGCAGTCATCACCCAGCGGAATGTTCACTATTTGGCTCAGTAAAACAAAACCTGGTAAGACTTATTGATTGTTTGTGTGATGTGCAACTCAGTTGGCTGTTCAGGTTCGCTTGAATCGTGTACAACCAATGATAAAAACTCAAAGAATTTATTGGCATCGTTGGCGGTTTGCACATTAAACAATTCACGTGCCAACCACCCAGAAATAGTTCACGTTTTTAGTTTATATGCCGAGCCGTTGTGCAGTTTGTGACAGAACAATTCTTTTTGAAATCAGTTTCACTAGTAATGAAGCACACTTAAAACGTCAGCATGATAGAGGACCCAGTAAACTGATTCAACAAATCGAACTGTACTTATTCGTAGGTATTGTTACCCGGTGAATTAGAATCGATGACTTTTTTGGTTACCAGGTTATTGACATCTCAAACAGCTAACAAAACCGTTGGATTTTCTTATCCAGTATGGTTCAACAGTCGTCCTGGGTCCTGAAATTAACTAATTGCAATGTGAATAGTTCGACCCTGCGTGGAATTCTCCAGCACACAGAGATAAGGACCAAATACGGTGACATATTTTTGGTCACTACTCCATCAAAACGGATTAATCTGATGTTCTAAATTCAAACCGGAAAGGGTTGTAGAATAACATTCAAGTTTAATAGCTACTCTCAAAGTCAGCTCAACGTTAGATTCGGTCTATTCAGATGACTGTCATTAGAGCTGGTCAGTGTTGCCCAACCTTGCAATCATCAAAGCGTGAACTTCGGTTTGTGTTCAAGCGTACAGAAGTATATGCACTAGGGATAATTTCTAGCAAGGGTGTAAAGCAAGCCCAAGGGTTTTCATTGCAAGTAAAGCTGGCGCGTTTACGACAGTCGTAATTGAGCATAATGTGGACTCGACTTATCACACATCCTCGACCAGTTTTACAATGAAGTCTCAGAAAGACGTAAATATGACATTTTGTCTCTCAAATTCAAAAATGGTTTAACAGTACACTATTGGGTGTTTGAGATTTCCTGCGTTCTCGGGTCATCTGGAGATGGTGACATTTCGGCATGTGCATGAGCCTCTGCAGTTGTGTTTTACTTTATATTTCGTGGTTTCTTGTTTCCCATCACCCGATCGGTCGACTAGGGAAGTGATTCCTCCAGAGGTTCCTAAGGTTCATTGTTTTGTTCTCAATTCGTGTGAAAACCATTGTATGTTTAGTTCGAACGAAGGTTCAGCGTTCGTTCTCGTCTTCTGACATCCAAGACTCAACAGGACTCAACAACGTCCAACCGAGCATAGGCGAAAACGATTTGTCCGCCTTTGGCGCATCCACCAACAGTGAACAAAGAAAAGTAAAGCAGACGCAAGTGTGAAAATAGACATTCGCATTGGTGTTATCGACTGATATGCGTGTCAGTACCTCATGAATCACAAATAGACCACATTTGTACGGTTTCGTGGTACAAACGTTATGAACCGTTTCCATGTTTTTCACAGGTGGTAGTGGCTTCTTAATCTTTTGGTAAGAATTAGTCTTTCTGTTGTTTTGAGTTGCGTCTTGATTGATTCCGAATAAATTAGTTGTGAGAAAAGAACGTGGATGGCCGAATGATTTTTTATTCGATGAATTGAAACAGACAACAAACGCTTCAACAACATGAGAGACCTGATCGTCTAGCTCTAAATGATAGTATTTCAAAGCAAAGACAGATGACATTCAGAATGTTGTACGTGCGAAACACCACGTTCTGGTGGACATATCTCAAGAATAAATTTCTGTATTGTTTCCAGAGTATTTCTGTCACCTCACTTTCACCTCAGCATGGCGGTTGATGAGTGGCGTAGTTTGATCCTCAATCTCACACCATCGCTTCCTTAATTCTCGCAAAAAGTAGGATAATGCGGGTGACCGAAAGGAGCAATTGTATATTTCTGAAGTGATACACCGTCCGGTTAGTGTAACATCACAGGTGCGTGTTTCTTAACACCGGGCCGGTTTTCTCGGTGTCACCGTTCACTAGACATACTTGTCTAGCGGATCTCAAACACGCTGCCTATTATGCAAAACAACATAGGAGAAAATTGGGGGCGGTAACTAAAATTTACAGTTTGCTTTTACCGTGTTTCTCAGATTTGACGAAGCACAGTTAACTGTGCATAGTTGACAAAGAGTACTGGCTGGCTGTTTTGAACAGCGGTCCACAAGTGTTTACTCTAGATGCTCTTTCGATTGATCTATTCCAGTCCTACTTTGCGCTGCTTCGATGTGTTAAACTAGCCAACACTATTAAGACAGAAAATATAACAATTCCGGGTGAAAACTCTAGAATGACATGTAGATAACTGATTTTTGGTTTAGGTGAAAGTGCGTATGCTCATCCTGACTCATTGCTTGGGTTGCGTTAATTAGCAGCTAAGGGAGTGAAATTTCGACTGTTTATTCCAGTGAGCATCAGTGCAGACGAGCTAACTTTGCCTTTCTTACAGAAATGTCCAGTGCTGTATTAACACAGAGGTTAATATGTCAGTCGTATGGTTTTAGAAATGTCTAAACAGTAGTGCAATTGACGGAATTGATCCTAACGACAATATAAATGCACAAGGCGACACTCGCAAAATGACCCAAGGATTTACAGTTCTGCTAGTGCAAGTTTGTCTTTAAACGCAACTAACTAGTAACCTATAAAATCTGAAAATCAGAGAACCAAACTATGCGTCACAGAAGGATAAATATAATTTAAATTTGTTCCCCGTAATCCTCCATTAGATTTGCGCCGCTAGGGCTATCGTCAAGCGGGTAATTATACGAAGCAGAAGGCAAACTTAAGTGACTGATTAGTAACAGGTTGCAAAACCAAAAATATCGAATGTACACGGTTAGTTTATTATACAGAGGTTTGGATTCTACGTGTGAATGGGCTGGTGTCAGCACACTGACCGTGTATTCGTTAACAGACAATCCGATGTTGGCTATGGAAATTACAGGCTTCATGTGAATTTCTTCACGCAACGCAGAACCTGATTATATGTAATCTTGTGGCCGTCGATTCAACTGTGGCTAGTGTGCCCTAGTGAACTAGTTTGGATGATGCGACGGGACTTTGTTAGTGATGCGAAAGTCAGTTTTGATATAGAGTTGACGTTCTGAGGCCATCGAGTTTAATGGAGTTGTACTGATGACGGTCTTGTCAGTATCACTACCAAACCACTTGTTCTGTCTAGATATACATCACGTTGCGCAACACACATACCTCGTTGTAGAACAGCAGAAGTTTACAGACATCGTGTAGTCGTGAACAGTCACCCATCTTTTAGATTGCAGTCAAACACTGTATCATTATTGAACCAGCTTCGTCACGTAGTTATCTTGTCGAGTGTAAAGTAAGGCTGATGGTTGCTTTATTTGCCAAATAAACTTGGAATAGAGTCTACAGAAATAGTAATTTTTTCCTGATGTTATTGGTGTTCTGCATGCTTACCGAGAAATGCTTAATGTGTTTCGTTTTGAAATGATCCGGTTATCCGTTCTGCCGAAAAGCATTCCCGATCAACTGTTACTCATCTTGTTAGGTCTTGGTGGAGCGGACGTTTTCTCCTCTGACTGTTAGGCAAAGAATAAAAAATGTTTCTTTCCAAACTGTACAAAATTAAGAAATTGTGTGCACCAAGCAATTTAGGTAAATTGCCGGTAAACAAGCCACTTAGTGGAATAGTTTACAGGCATTTTCACTGCCGCTTGTAAAAAGCAAACAACCCGTTACCTTTTGTCTTCTAAGGAAAAATGAATTAGTCTCACTAGACTTCCGTAGTATGCGTGCAAAACCAGCGCATTTTGACAGCATGACAGACTTGTCGTCAACATTGTAACTGAAGAACCAATCCGTTAGGTTGCACAGTAGTCAGAATCTGTCAGACACGATCATGTTACACAAAACAATGGCCTTGGTTTTTCCTGCTGGAGAGTTTGTAAGCCTTTCAGACATACATCTATAGGAGAGTTGATCCGAAAAAAAAGAGTTACTGGTCACTTGTCTAGCTCACATCCAAAAATTTCCATAATGCTACTTAAGTTTCGGATCCTAACAAGCACGCACTGTACACACTATCTTTAGACGCTTAAAATTCCTTTCACACTCTCTTATTTGGTTTTATGAATCATTCATTAGTTCTTCTTATATGGCCATTACAAACAGGAACATTTGCAAGGGTGTAGTTTTTTCTTCTTTGTTTAAACTGACTGACCACCTTACACAGTCCTTGGTGGTGGCCGACAAATTACACGAAGATGAGTCAAAATGGACAGATAAACGTTTGTACTGACTAGTGGTTGAAAGCGAAATGTAAACTTTTGAATCAATTCGAAAAGTTTCTTCTAATGCTACAGAGTTGTATGATAAGATGAACTAATTTCCCATCATGTGATGAGGTAGAAGTTCTGTGTGTAAAGGCTGATTTATATACATGGTTTAATTGAGTGCATCTTGGCAAGCAAATACACCGGCTGTTGAAACCCAAAAGCTGATCACCTCATAGGGTGGCTTGTTTCCAATCTGATCGATCAAAGCATTCGAATAAAGTGAGGGCAGATAAGAAAATACAAAAGCCTTGGTTGTTGAAGAGTAGCTGAACCAGTTTATATTACCAGAAAAACGTTCGGACATTATGTAAAACAATTTAATTACTCAAGTCTACAGAAAACTTGCAATCACCATATTTCTCTACGAATTTTTAAGGACATTCCTTTTGTTTTTTGATGCATTTCGGCAAACTGGGACCCACACATCACGTGATCTTTCAAGTAGTGCAGAAGCTAATTGGGAACAAAAACACTAAAGTTCTGAGGGAATACATTACGTATAAATTCAAGCGTACATTGAACGTTTTGTACAAACCGCAAAAATAGTTTGTTTTCTGTTCATCAATTTACTTGTGCTCGGTTAGATGGTAAATTCAAGACAATTGTGAGAGGGCATGAATTATATGCAGTGGGTAAATATGTTCAACAACACCTAGATTAGTGTTGTAAGATTATCGGCGTAAATTATCAGTTTTTGAAGTTTCAGTGCACACGTTTGAATGTGTCAGCAACATGTCCTACAACACCGACTCTTGATGGTCCACACACACAGAAAGGATTATTAAAAAATTAGTCAACAGCACAGTTCATTTTTTCTCATCAAGTTAGTGTACAAAGCATGCGCACATCATCGTGTATTTCAAATACTATTTGCGTGGGAGTTTCCACTGTCTTGGACCTTCTACTTTTTTTACTGACGTGTGTTATTTCAATAAAGCAGTAGGAATGTCAATAGCTTTTTCATTCCGTCGTCTCTAACTGGAAACTGTTTCAGAAAAACTATGACTAATCGGCATCATTTTGTAATTCAGAAATAAGATTGTCTAGTGCTGTTAATAGTGAATACTGTGAAATTGAACAAATGCAGTCCGAATTATTGCTTTAACTACTAGGACTGGGTTCTTTTGCGGAATTGTGTTCATTTGTATATTATTTTCTGATATGTTGACCACGTTGTGAATCATCAGTAGGTAAATACATGAAGATAAAAAATAATTCAATATAGTCTAAATTATGTCCATAGTGAAGGTTCGACGATATGTGTCAGCCTACAAGTATGTGTTAGGTGACGGAGCGGAAAATCTTGACGTCGACATGGTGTTTGCTGAGTGACTGTGAAAACGTGGCTGATATCCGTTCTTAGTACGTTTAAAATCTTGTTCATTCTGTTTTCCTTCTAACCTTAGGCGATTATTGACAAACAAATCCTACGTACGATAGAGACCGTAAAAGTGTGTGAATATTAAGTTATGGACGCAAACATCGGGCAACTTCCCAACTCATACATCTTAAACTCACAACTAGGTCATCGAATTTACCTACGGTGAAATATCTGTAAGAGTTGTGTGGGATTTTTGTCCAGAAATCTATTGTTAATAGGATTTAGTTGTTAAGACTACATACTTATCATTGTGAATCAAAGCTTGTACTTGTAAGCAGCGCTGGTTTTGTCACCTGTTCAAATGGCTTGTATTCAACTGGGCGTTTGTTCCGGTGTCATACATCGGCTGGTGAGTTTCCTTGCGCTGGAGAGTAATCCTTAATGTACCGATTAAAGCGAATTAGTAATTACTGATATTGGTCTTAATCAACTGCATATATACACTCTTGACATTACAAACGGAGTAAAAAGTATCAACACTTACTGGCCAAAATGCACTGATGTCTTTGTTCTTCATCAAATAAACTATGGCACACGCACCATGATGTCTCACGTGCGCCGGCCACTAAAAGGCATAAAATACTACGTCGCACGAATATAGAACGCAAATTGATAGCCACAAGTGCCTTCTAAAAATCATACCCTTGACGGAACAGCAAATGTTGTTGCACACTGTGGAATCTCAGCAACATTCTTCATTTGGGAGCTGATTGGTTGAGTTGTTATTTGGTTGGTTAGATTGTGGCAGATGGTAGAATTGAAATGTATTATTTTGAAATCTCGCATTATTTATTCCTCTTGTTCACTTAAAAAGTGAACTAACAGAACACATGTATGGTTCTTTAAAAGTATAGTATGGCACAATAACAGTTAGCCGTGCAATGAATTACAAACCATGTTATATGATCTGACTGAAAGCACACACAAGAACGTTTACAATAAATATGAAACTGTTTGTATATTTAACAGATTATGTTGAAATGTAAAGTTAACTTCACCATAGTCAGTTTTGTTTCATTATATCATTCTCTGTGACAGATCTAGTTATCATACGATAATTGAGTTCTAGTACGGAACGAAGCATAAAGTTTAAACAGCCTTCACGGCACATCTCTAGCACATTCCAAAACAAAACCATGGAGGTACCCAAAATTTTACAGAACGTTTTTTTGCAGTTTACATCATAGTCGGATTTGTTTAGAAATAAGGGTTAATTACATTTCTTAATAGTGAAACATAGCTTTAGTATCATTCATTCTTAAATAGTTCACGAGAGAAGTCACGAAACCAATAAACAACCTAATGGATGTGTACTTCTTCTTCATGCAAACACGCATTTGCTGAACGTCTATGTTAAACGGGTCTTCGAAAAACCAGTACGTGACAAGAACACGCGAACCGATTGACTAAATCAGACAGATGTCTGAAAGCGGTTTGTTCGGGTGATTAATCTGGGGATAGATGTGCATTTACGCTGGTAACCGACACACTCGGTCAGTGAAAGTAAACTGTGCTTAACAGTACTACACTACACAGTGGAACGTTAAGCAGGAAAGACCACATTTTAGCCAGTGTGCACAAGTATTCAAACACAGAGAGATCGTCAGACTACATCCCATGTCAAAGTGTGCTGATAGTCGTCCAAATGGAGATTCGTATTCCCTTACGAACAACGGATAAAGCTGTCTACTTTACTTCTGGGTAACCAAACACAAAGTCCAATCGCCGGCATCTGAGGTAAAAAGGCGAATGGAGAAGGGATTAAGATGTTATTGAACACCACTACAACAATCACGGGAACTTCATTCGAAGGATGTCACGGGACGAATTATCCAAGTTCTGAAACGTGATTTTCAGCAGTCACGACCTTCGAATTTCTTACATTGGATCAGTGTGATTAGGCATTCGGAACGGAGTAATTGAGCTTTGTCACTTAGAGGAATACCCCAGATGGCTCGTACCAGCATGAAGTTTGAAAGTGTGAGATGAGGTAATAGAACAGAGCAACGTGAAAAAGTTGAGGGTAGTTCAAGTTATACTTTAAACAACTGTCGGGTGAACCGGATGTTTGCCATAAAATCTTTTGCGTCAGCACGTTGGACCACAATTTAGCCTCAACTGTCATGCCATTTGCTTCGTGTAACATATTCCCCAAGTAGAATAAAGCTCTGTTCACAAAAATAACATTTCCGGTTTGTCAGATAGGATTTAGGTTACGTTGCATTCCGTTCTGACTGATGTCCGATCCATAAAAGAGGGCGAAAAAACTCGTATTCGAGAAGGTACATCCGAATAGAAAATCTGAAGTAGGTCATTACCTCTCTGGTATTTAGTTGACTTTCGAGGAGCAGAGCAAGGATGATGTAATGCGGTCCTTGTGTATAACCAGACAAGTGGTTTCCGACAACTTCCGCCTAAAGACTATATGCCACATTAGTGTTTCGGTTCTGCTGCGGTCATTTCTACAACGGTCTGCGTTTATTAGTTCGAAGTAACCAGGAGATTTAGAAACATCGGCTGATCAGGGAGTCCAAAAAATAGCAATACCGAAATATCCTTCACGTTTTAGGGAAAAAAAATTTTCTCGTGGGATTTGTGAGAAAACGTTATCGAAATTTAGGCTGTAGCCACCGTGATCCCAACAGCACGGATTTTCCACTCCTCATCTGAAAAGCCCCTACACTACTGTTTGAATACTATAAGGATGTTTACTTGACTGTTTGAAGAGTTTCTAAAAGTAAATCACCAGTAAGAAATGTATTCGTTTTACTTTACCTCTTCTAACAACCACCAAACAGGCCTCTTCATTTTGATCCGATTCAGATAAGTTTTCCACCTGTTTACTGACTTTCGGGCTACCGTTTCTTTGACTAAAGTACCCAGATCCCCAAAACAAGGTCTATTTGCAAGGCTAAGTGTAGTGACCACCACAACAGTTTTCGACTATTCGAACATTGCTTGTAGGATGGTGTAGGTAACCCATAAGTTTTCATGTTTCTTAACTACACATGTGCCATGACAATCAAGAAACGCAGGATTAATTGTGCTGACGGCCACAAGCTTTTAGAAAAGAGACCAATGATACTGAATTGCCTGTTTAGCATGTACACATGTTTGTGTTCCCTCAGCCTATGTGAGAAAGCACCATCGAACTAACAACCATTCATTATTAACACGTCATTGTAACTACAGGCGAGATCCGTTAGCGAATCAGTTTGTCCCACTGACAAAACCCAAAAGACACCTAACTTGTTATGTAAAAACAAGCAGTATGCAGTGTAAAGATGCGGAATTATTTTTAACGTATCTGGCAGTAATCCCTAAATACTTGCCAGCCGCACGACGCATAACAGACAAATTTTTCAAATCATCCAAAAGTAGGGAAACTTTCATTGCTTTTTTGAAACAAAAGCCAAGACCAACAAATATTCGCATGAATAGTTGACAACTTTTGCGTAAAAGCCTTGCCTACATTAACATGACTGGAAAACAGCTGAAGTTCCGGATATCGAAACGTCGGTCAGCATGGGTGTAGAAGTATGCGGTGCAAGTACAAATTGACACGGATGTGTGCACACAGTACTCGTCACGGACACACGAAGTCGGGAGCCGCCTGCCGAGTCCCAACTGATCCAAAATTGATAGGACCTAGCTGAGACATTTCCAACTACTTGTGTGATTAGTAAACCAAGATGTGTTATGCCGGAGCATTTGTGATGTAACGTTTGTGTTGAAGTGTACGTGTTGTGAAGGAAAAAATCCTTGATTCGTTCTCGACATGATTATTCAACAGCAGTTCGTTTTTAACCCTCGCTGTCGAATTTGCGACCAACCGACACATTACAAGAAAACTATTTGGTCAAACTTGGCATGGACACAATTTTGCAAATTTACCGATGAAGTGCACTAGGTCATTACGGGAAACAGTCAACGCCGTTGTTCAACAGTCCCCAATGAACCTGGCTATAGACAGGAGATACGACGGAGAGCAAAACCAAAGTGGTTGAGGCTGGACTAAACCGGAGCCGACTAGGAACATGGGACAAATCTATGGGCTTATTCGGAACAAACAATATATTATGGATAATGAGACGGAAACTAATAACTGCGCCCGACAAATTTGTCATGTTCACCTCAACCTTACAACGGACAACGCTGGTCAACAATCGGTTGGACCTACTTCATTTGGTTTCTTGTCGATTATTACAAGAAAACGTGACGCAAAATATTGTGTGGATGCAGATGGAAGACAAAAATTCACTAAACGTTGACTCCAGAAGTTCAAATGTGGGCGTTTGCTTGTGAACAAAATTCACACAACAACTACCAGATATGCACATACGGATCTATATCATAGTTGTAGCTGGTTAGATGTTACATGCACCAAATTTCAGGCATGAGAATACCTTCCGGGTTAGCGCAATATTGGATGGAGCCGACCTGATCTAACCCGCGCTGTGTGACAAAACGTTGATGCGTGAGGAAAGGATTTCAAGTGTAGTAGATGCATCTTGTATCCTCCAAAGAGGCCACCTAATTTGCTGGCACAATTTTCTCAGAATTGTTGGACAACATAACCACAACCAAAGTTTGATTGTACTTCCCAAATTATCCCACTAGCTGTTACCTTCAACATTTCGACACCTACTCGCAATATTTTGAGAAGGGGCGTTTCACAAGCTTGCATGGCTGTGCATGAGAGATCTTGAACTCTCAGACGGAGGCTTGAATTGCTACGTGACTCCATATCACCAAACAGCAGTCACTGCCAGATGTGCTGGTAAATTGCTAGTAAGATGGTGTTAACGTCACGACCAGTAATGAACCACGCTGAACTTCCATACCGCATGAGGTACTGGGAGGAATACACATCGTGCAAGCATGTAGAAGACATATTGCAGCTCATACTCCGGCGTGAACGTGTGGACTTCGCAAAATTAAGAGTCACAACCTGCGGGCTCATTCTGCTTAGGAGCACACTCGCAAGTCTACTGAAACCAGTTGACTGCAGTCGAGCAACAACGCAATGTTCAAGATTTGAGCACATTATCGGAATATCAAACAAACCTTTTGCATGTGCGTGCAAGTTCCATATGTTTCATGGTAGACGTTTCTGAAAGTAGTTGGGTAATATCGTGATATCTTGATGTCCCCGCTGATGAGTTCATCCCGACGGTTCTTTGGCAATACTCAGCCTTCTAGTGGGCAATCACATGGGCCTGAGGATACACCCTGTGTCTACGATGACTGTTCTTGTTAGACGTGTTCAGAGCCGTGCAATCAACGGTATCACGAGATTTGAGATGAAGTTCTCACATGGAGCCACTCGTTCCTCGATCTCTACGAACTAACCGGTAGCGAGCAATTGTGGGCTAGTTTTCACGAGTTTGTTTCTCAGCTGGACGGTTTCAACCTTTGTGCATATCTCGCTGGATTAGTGTGTGTGGTCGCTCTAAATTATGCCCAACTCGTTGCTGCCTGCTGATTCTGCTGAGCTGATTGATACTCTACTCGTTGATCACATATTCCCAGTGGCGTTAGACATTTCCATTCTTTTGGATCTTTCTCAGCCGTACTTTTAGAGGCTGGCATTTTGGATTATCTGTTCTCGTGTCGGCTTTCGGAAGTTTCTTTATACACAAATATCTCAATTATTCATTTGGATCTTTCGCTTATTTTATAGGAACGATAGTGTTGTTTACTTGTCCGGCCTTTCATACCGCCATATTCATATGTGTGGTAACGAGTCGAATGGCAGCTCTATCTGTTAGATTTTGACTTCTTTGAGTAGCCTACATTGGCTATGCCAGTGTAGCATCTACATTCAACGCAAAGTGATGATTTATCTTAATTCCTTTTGGCTGCCTATCGGCTTGATTTTACAACTGTTTCAAAATGAGCTTTCAAATTGCACAAAACGCGTAATGTTAATTTATCTTAGAGATTTTCGAACGGACCATTTTTTCTACGCCAATTAAGCTCCGTTACACAAAGCCTCCGTGATCTATCTTTCGGGTGCTTTTCAAATTCTTGCAATGAAAAAAATATTATTGAAATTGTGACCACAGCGAAACGGAATTTTGCGTTATTACCATATGTATACTATTATCTACTCTAGGGATAACGTGATTATTTCCGGCAGTTTACTAGAAATCGTCTTTTACCTTGGTTTTTCTGAAAGCACTGTTGGTTGCGCTGACATTTATCTGATTACGACTGCCGTGTGAGAAGCAGCCCGTTCATTAAAATCACTTACTATATTACACAATACTGGAAACATAATTTGTAGTATGGAGTCAAGTGCGTTGAATCTATTAAACAGCTTTGTTACAAATATCAATTGTGTTTCTTCTCTCTGTTCATAATTTATCAAAAACTGGTCTGCTTTTTCTGTGAAAACAGCAGCACACTTAAAAGGGTTTTTCACGTTCTCGGCTGCTTTATTTCTCGCTAATAATTTTTTCCCCTCTTTATTTCTTACTCTCCGTTTCCGATTATGATTTCCTCCTCATAACAGCTCCATATTTTGAAATAACAAATTTGTGTAATACCTAGATTCCGTGTAATAATCTCGAAAGCACTCATTGCTTTTTCGGTCTTAAATGAATGCTGAGTGAACATTCTGCTGAATGCTTCATAAACTTGGATATTCGTCCCAGTCCAAGTGAACATTTCAAACTTGGGAAAAGGCGCTAAACATTTGTACCAACAACTTTATCCCGTTACAGACGGGCAATGTAAATAGGATAAAATCACTCTTTCATCCAGCTCTATCGTTTGTTTTGGAAGCATCAAAATAACTTTGTGTTAACCTTCACGAAAGTTGTACGGCTTTTTCATGGAGTCGAGTCTAGCTGTCACTTTTCAACCGGAGGACTCGTAGTCAGAAATTTAAAAATCTACCAATAACTTTTTTTACAAGAATTAGTGTGTTCTGCTGTAAACTTCCTTGGAATGTTAGGCGGTAGGAGTTTAATTATTTAAGTCATTGAAGTACACGTCCTCACAAAAGTAACCGTATCCATACTTTTGGAGACGCCCAGCTGAATGCGTCTTCTTTTTTCCTGACGCTATATTGATCTAGCGCTCAAATCTCCAGCGCGCTCAATAAGGTTTTCAAATACTGAATGCGTGCTAAGTTAAAATCTCTGGCACAGCTTTCATGCAGGTTTTAATAGCACTTTGTAAGATTACTTGTAAACAGTTAAATTACTTTCATTGAATTGGCTTGTAAAACACTATCATTCTTGAGCTATTTACTTGCTGCGGTAATCTAATCAGATGGCTCACTGAGAAAATATCGATTCTTAATTTTGTAAATATGCGCGCATTCATGCACTCTCCTCCTGTGGTTTGTCGTAGTCAAGTGGATAGCCCTCCCATTGTAAACGTTCCGTCCACTTTGGCACTTTACTTGATAGAGGTTAGTTGCACGACGTTAAAAGATCAATTTCTGAAGCGCAGAAAAACGGACCCCATTCTGTTCAATGTGATTCCTTGCACAATTAAGATTTTACTTATAGAACCATGATTAACGTCATTTCACACGATCATCCCATCAAAACAGTCTTCCCATCAATCACCAAATCATAATTTGATTGATATGCGCTGGCGACAAAAATTCGTGCGGGCTTCGAATAAAACCTTAAATATCTCAAAGTTCCTAACATGAGGATATGAACCACCAAAAACTGCTTACATATAAAGCTAATTGAACGTTAAATTTTATCCGTAAAGGGTAGCGCCAGTAATTAATAGACTTGAAACAGTCCAATTGCGGAAGTTATAAGGTCAAAAGTACGCTTCGTATTCATTATAAACACAGTCATCAATTGTTCACACGAATACGTGCTTAGTTCGACAACGAATCACACCACTTTGTTATTCAAAGTTTAGACTGAAATTGATCGTGTTCGACAGTCACTGAAAGCAAAAAGGTAGCTGTCTACAGAAACACACTGTGCAAGGTGTTCGTAGCTGAGCGTTGAAGTTTCGTAAAATGTCAAAAGTTGTGAGGATTTAAGTGGACAGTAGATGAGACCACAGTAAAGCAAGTGACCCTTCGAAATCTGGTAACGGAAAACCTACTGGGCCAGTTGATTACTGCCCAGCAGGTTTTGTCTCAAGATAGTGTATTCCTAAATTTGAGTTGTTCTGTTAATGAGAAGAAAGATGGTGGACAAAGCTACCGTGAGTAACAGAATAGGTAATGGGGGCTTGATTTAAGTTAGAGAACCGCAACGGATTTTTGGGCTAGCATTATATCTCCCAACTTAAGTGTTCAAAGTTCCAGCATGTCTCGACTCAGCCCTTCTGCAGACCACATCGTTATGTATTATCAAAGCTTCAAATACCATGAACTGTCTGCTCTTTATACAGTTGAATAGTAGGAAATTCCCCACAATCTACAGAACAAAGAGCAAACCAGAGAAATTCCATAGCATGTGCGTTACTGGACCCCACTAACTTATTTCACCTTCAAGATATTGGCTTGCAGTGAACGAAAATTCGGTTAGATCAGTTTAACGCACGTCGATTCACAATATCCAAAATTGGTATGCTGCTCTGTTTTATACAATATGTGTCAATTATCATAATTGGGCCGATAGAAATGAACGTGCGACCTGTTTTAGTAGTCACTTCACAGCCCGTCGAGTCATTACCACGGAATCGACATAACCCTTGCACGACAGGATAGTGGGCTTGTGCTACTTCAGACACAAACTTAAACCACAGAGTACAACAGTGGTTCACTATGGCTACGGCGTGTTCTGTTTGAAAGCTTTCATATGCCCATTCTTACAGCAGATATTTTAACCGGTTGAAAATAACATATTTCCGCACGAGTTATCAAAAGTTAGTTGATTTATCCCCAACACAATTTGCGCTAAGTTCTCCAGCCCTTAGAACGACCTGCGGACTATCATGAACGTGATAAACTCATTATATCACATCAGATATCAAGTAAATGTGTTGTCCGTCCACTTGCTAACAGCCCGAAAGTACCTTTGTACCAGTCTTTGCCTCTAAGGCGAGAAAATTACACACCACTGGTTGTCTTCGTCTTAGCAACAATTCATTGAGAGTGCGAAGTGTGATTCGTCATCACCATTCACTATTATATAACTCAACG
This sequence comes from Paragonimus westermani, assembly GCA_008508345.1. Lineage (NCBI taxonomy): Eukaryota > Metazoa > Platyhelminthes > Trematoda > Plagiorchiida > Troglotrematidae > Paragonimus > Paragonimus westermani. The sequence goes on from QNGE01005794.1 coordinate 14,937, forward strand.
ATAATTAGATTACCAATAAACATTTGACTGAACTGGTTATTGGAAACTAATCAGCTGTTGATCCTAAGAATAAGTCAACCTTGCGGCCGAGAATTCATGTTTGAAGTTGTACAATTCTGAGATTTGAAACATCCATGCAAGCGTTCTAGAGTACAATGTGAGGGCTATCTCATGATTATTTTAGAGTGACGTAATGTTGTCAAGCTGGTGACTCGAATAGGTTTGGTCAGATATAATGACAGGATGGATATCTCGTATACGTTGCAAGCGCAAGAGAGTTTGGACATATAAACCAGAATGTTTTGTTGTCACATGTGAGCAGACCGTCTAAATCAATAATGTCAACAAGAATATTGAGTGGTGTGCTTCATATTGGACTTTTTGATAACCTATGCCGATAAGCAGCAGTCACCACCTAACCGTTAACCACATTCGTGTTTCAATAAATTAGCTCATTGATCCGTGACTATTCTCGAAATAACTGATTATCTTCCGAACCGACAACGTATTTCATACACCAGTTATGAGCATGACCTGGTTTTATGACGGTAAAATCAATTAAACTAACTGTAACGTTTAGACCTATGGATTGATGCTCAACAAGAGCAGCTCGTTTCAAGGCTAAAAGCCAGTTTGTAGGTTGGTTGATCCGCCAAATTAGATTTCAGTGCTTCTTCCTCACGCTAAACAGATAATCGATCCTCGGGATGGCTGCACGACTTGGACGCACAGAATAATATTTTTACGTAAAGCAGCATTTGTAGAACGTTGTTAAGCAGCTCGTTTCTATCCCCAAATTTTCTCAGACTAGCTTCTGCCACCTCTTTGAAACCAATGATTTGTCATGTCTCACCGTAGTACCAAGTTTATTCATGGATCTATATCTTACCAAATCCAAAGATGAAACGCCAAAAACTGATTTGTTTAGTCCATCTTTTGCCAATGGACCGTGCTCTTCACGTTAAAGTTAAAAACGAACTGACAGGTGACATTCTTAATTCACAATCTTTCTGGATATGTTTAGTGATATTTGGAACCCGGCTTCAGCCGGGTTTGTTTGTGATTATGATCTTCAGTGGGTGTTTGTCGGAGTAACGGCAAGGATCTGTCGCAATAATGTCTTAAAAAATTTCGCCTCACGAGTTGCCTGATCAACTCGATGTTTATTTATACCCGTAAAGAAACTTTTTGTTTCGATTCCCATGACGATGTTCTGATTTAGTACAACTATTTCGGTTTAAAAAAACAACAAAATCAGGTTGAAAATGTTAATTTTGTCCTTGTTGCAATAGTAAACAGGTTATCCAACTGCTCTAACGGAACGTCCTTAAGTAAATGGGAAATTATGAAGTGGCCATTTGGCTGATTCCCAGATTAGCCTCTGTGTTTGTATGATGTCCCTTCTGAAAGCGAACGCTACGACCTCTAATGTTTGATGTATGCTACCAAATTCAAGTATGCTTGTATTGTACACGTACAAAAGTGCACCTCGTTTACTAGCTTTGACTTTACCAATTTCCGCGGTAATCACTCGACAAACTCTGACCGGTCAATAATTGCACTCGATTCTGCTCAACCGATTCATGAGTACGATCGTTTGTAGGGTATGACTGTGTGGAAATTAGGGGGTTGTGTTGATGATGGCTAGCAATCCAGGTGATTTGATCTGATCACTTATTAGTTGATAATGACCACGGTGTTATCTGCGTAGGTTACAACGTGATGTTCCACAATGAACATTTTCGTCTACCATAAGTGTGCCCACACCGTGCAGGTATACGTATACGTTTCTTTAGCATTGATCATCACAAAAAACCGTAAAGACAACTGAGCTAACACACTTGTGCTATGAATAACACGGATAGTGGCATTCCGCTCAACTTTGATTTGGTGAAGTCTGCCTAACATAACTGATTTTTGGGTATCGATAGGAACGTTTCATGCACAAAGAGTAATGGGATCAGATGACTAGTTCTCTGATTGGTCAGAAAAACATTTGTAATTAAATCAATAGCCTGTCACAGCCGGTAGAAACGTTGCTCATAGAAGGTTAGAGAGCTTAGAAGTAAACAGACAGATTACATTCACCCCATACAATAAATCTACCTCCAACGTATCCATCCAGTCTGTTTCGTGAAGAAATTCCGAATTCCCATTGAAGATGACAGTGGAGACAATTAATTCAGGAATTAAGGTTAAATAACTGACGACTTGTTTTGACTTCCAGGTCACAAGGCTCACTACATAAAGAATGCGTTACTGAAAAAGAGGGCGAATGTTTCACAGTTTGTAGAAAAACATGTCGTTCAAAACACGTTTCAGCGATCAGTTCACAGATCCCAAACTGTTTTTGTACGAAAAATTACAGCTTCTGAGTTGCACGCCTACAGTACAGCTGCTACGCTGGACAGCCAAGAACAACTTAGCCACTATACCCGAGCCCAAAAAATATCTAGATACAACCAGGTACAATCATTTATTACCCAAGCAGGGTTGTACGTTTATCTATTGGGGGATAGGGCATACAAGCTCGCCGAATGACCCAGGCAATATATGTCACATTGGAACGAACAACTGAATAGACTTGACCGGTGCATGTGTACCCGTAATTTAAATTGGTAGTAAATAGTGCTTTCTAGTCGGAGCATCGCTATCGCGGCTTGTAAATGATGAAATTGCTTTTTAAAGTCTGAAGTTTTAGAAACTGCTAAATTGATTCAGAAGGTGGTTTAGCGAAAAACGAAAAACAGCATCTGCATGAAGGGTGAAACTGTTAAACCAGTTCAGAAATAGATACGATACGTAAGCATATGTGGAAGAGATATGAGTGCGAATACTTAGACATGTGTTGTATGTGCTATCTAATCAGGTGCGCTATTTGCATGGTGTTAGTAATTTGGGTAGAAGGCATCGACCTTACGCTAACAAACAGCTTGCTAATATTCCTCTCTATAGTGTTCCCACACCCGAAAACAACATAAGAGCCTGTCGTCTTTATGTTACAAGAGATTGATTGCTTGCTGGAAGTGTTCGCCGATGGACCACTAGAACTGTCTACTCAGTAAGTCTGATATCCAGAAGGACATCGTAACCACCTCAAGGGATATCTAATTCTTACTTAAAATAATTCAAAATCCCGCCATGTTCAATGGTACGTCTCCTCCAATGGAGCAAGAATAAGTACCTGAAGGGTTGCTAGCTAAAATAATGTGAAGGAACATGCAGGTTAATCCACAGACAAAAATGTTTCACCATCAGAGTCTGTTATCCCTGGAACTAACCTCCCGACCCTGTGGTCAAAATGGAATTCGTTCGGAGTTTTGAAATTTCGTTTGATCAGCATACGTGTCAATCAACCCACTCCACACGTTTTCTACACACTCTTCTAGCTCACATCCACACATATGATAGAATATTGTCTCAGTGTTTGCTACCGATATTACTGCTCGTTAGCAGCTTCATTGGTCGTCCCTTTTGTTAAAGTCTGGTCACTTTCCATCTACATCTATAAATGATTCAACATCATACTTTTCCGGGAATAAATCAGCAATAAAAAGCGACAAAAAAGAATGTTCACATTCTTGCAAATATCTGTGAACTCGTGAACCTAAATTGATTTGTAACTGTGCTAAAGTGGTGCTCTTCTGGTTGAATGCCTACTGTAAACCAACTTGTCTATGGTTGTTCATGCCGGTCAAATATGCCTTACTGAAAAAGCATGCACATTTGTGAATTGCTGGTTTACTCTACTTAATATGTGAGATAAAGTTTATTGAGTCGGCTATGGTTGTTGTCGTTCCGTATGTTGAATTTGCTTTAATTGAGAAAATTCGGAAGGTAGTTTTTAAAGAATAAGTGCACAACGGCTAACACATTCACAAGAAATCTTAATAGGTGAAGAAAATAACTACCAGCACACGTAAATGTGAAGAGAGAATGCGAATTATTTCAGAAGAAAAGGTAATACAAGTATTCTGACAAACGTTTATGCTCTCTCATTAGAGATTGTATCAAAAGATATAAGGGAAACTTCCATTAATATGTAGCAGAAGATTTCTGATGGAAAATTGGTTTTCAATTTACGAAGTTTGAAATTTAATGTTGGTATCAATCTGAACTGGTAAATTCAACACATCTCTCCTAATGGACGGCAACTTCGTTAGTGGTGACATTCAGAGTTTGGATCGAAGTCCTCATCAGATCAAAATGAACCATTTACAATGTCAGAGGTTTGTAGGACGCTTAAAAAGTGACCATGTGTGAACTGAAAAAGTGTTACCTAACCGAAGTCGCACAAAAGCGGGACAGAAGTAAATGTGTTCAAACAAGTCAGATTATATTTGCAACACTCCATTTACTTTATTGGAGAGGAAAAAAGTGAGATCTTGATATAAGTTTTCTATATACCACAGAGACTAGTTATATATCGAGCTTCTAGTGAAGCCAGCACAATGGATTCCAAACTAGCCACACGTGGTGAAGCGACCGTTTGTTTCTATGTCATCCTCACTTTTTGTCGTTTACCGAGAGGTAGACTACTTGAAAATGGTTTTTCCCCTAAGTTTTGAGTTTGTAAGCCGTTGTGCATGGTATGTCTTACGAGATTAATCATTGTCGTATGTCAAATGACTGATTTGTTACAGCGTGTACTGTGGTATTTTGGCTCTCAAAAAGATTTGTACCAGACAATTAATTTAAGGAATAGAGAAACCCTTGTTGTCCGGAGATGAAAAATATGAATACCTTTAGTTTGTTTACACACATTCATCAGGCAACTATGCATATGTTGAAAGACAGCTAGCATGTAATTACATGATACCCGTGGGTCTTCACCAAGCAGCTTATGATTAACTACTGTACAAATGGTACTTCTCACAGAACGAGCGTTTTAGGTAAAACTCATAAGTGGATAAATCAGTGCAAAAGAAACTGCTGTGATCTATTTGTTATAGCTGTTTTAAGCGTCTGATAGCAAAAGCACAGAAAGTGAGTGATTGACACTGCAAAGTTTGCTGTAGGTTTCGTTGGTTCATATGTTTTTCGTCACCTATTTCTGCCAGTTTTGATTAAAACTCTTCTACTTTGTGAACCAAATGATAAATACCTAGCATTCAAAACTTATCTTATTTTGCATTCTCTGCATGTAAGCCATTCTTTAATCTAGTGAAGCGACAATTCATTCATCCTCCGTCTTTGCGAAAATTTCGTTTTTATAGAAGTTCACCGATGTATGCAATGAGACCGGCCATGAACAAGTTTGTAGCCCGTCGAATACAACGATTTGCTGCAGGTTTTCTTTATATTGAAAACGAAAATATAGGACAGTGCTCAATTTTATAAGCCTGCCACACATGTAAGACTGCTTGATGTGATTCATTTTAAAAATTCACCTAAGCTAACCAACAGAGTTAGCTGTACTGTCCTGCATGAAAACAACTGTTTCAATTGCTCTCTGGTGTTCTGATTCAGGCATGAGATTAAGAAAGTAGCTGACGTACACGAAAGCCAACTAGTCAAGTGCTGAGTATACTTCAGGTGTGTTATTCACAAACTGCCGAAGACAAGCCCAACTTGTCACAGACAACAGTGCAAGCTCTTTTCAATTGAATGAATTGTACACTTTTCTGCACCAGTTGGTGCCCAGCGTACACTGTTCATAAAATGGACGTTTAGCGTACCGTAAGGTAATAGTGGTAGAGAGATCAATGTGTTTTCTTGATCAAGAATATGCTCCGTTTCTGAAAATCCCATGAAATTGACGCAGTGGAACCGGTGATCAATGCTACGTATTAACTAACCTGTATGCAACCTACTAACTGACATACAAAATTCAGGGGCTAGTGTTAATCAAAATGAACAACGGAGTGGACTGTCAATAAGTGGTTATCCCCAAAAACGTATATACGCGTTATTCCTCAACACTCTATACTAAACACTGAAAAAACGCCTTCTGGTGGGAAAAGGGGGATGACCATACCTATATTCTACACAGACAGAATGTTGTTGAAACAGAGACTGTGTAATGTTTATGAAGTGATAAGGTGAAAATTCTGTGACAGCATCCATCCCTCACAGTGGTTAGGGAGTTCAGTTTGGTTTATTAGTAAACTCACTACTTGAAAAAAGCATTCTGACAATTCTGGGAGATATATGACATTTTCAAGCACGCTTGAAAATAAAGTTCTTTCTTTCTATAATCTTTAAGAGAAACTTTTGCCGGAGTTCCAGCGATAAACTTCTTAAATGAAATATGACATCGGTCCAGATAAATGTAAGTCATTTTATTTTGGTTCTCTTAAGCTACTGACTCAGAAAACGGTAAAAACTGTTGTCTTCACGAAAACATTCTCGTGTAAGAATCTACTAATTCTTACAATTAGACTTGTAGGTCTTACTTTGAGAGTGGTAGACCGACCCTCACTAGGAATCCCAATTATGCTTACTGAACAAAGATTTGCGGTCGTCTATGGGCATTCATGAAATAAAGTAATTATGAAACATTAGTTGGCATAAATATGTAGTATAAAATCAAACGTTTGCAGCAATTTTTTGCAGAATTGTACGGCGGTTCATTAATCTTTAGAAGAATGTGACATTTTGAAGCGTAATCAGGAAAATTCTGAAATCAATTACGTTACAAGAAAATGGAAAAGGCTAATTTTGGAGATAGTCGTGTGCAGGCTGAGTGTGTTTGTTCAAACTTTCGACAGTATAAAGACGCTTCTTCCCTTCTGGTAATCTATTTCACGCTTAGAGCGCACACTCTTGGAAATGAGCTGTTAAATGCTTTCGAAGAATCAATTTCTCATGGTTTCCGTTCTATAAGATCTTCGCATTTTTACCCTTGTAAGTATTGTGGTATGAAAGTAAGTTAACATTCAGAGACAAGGTGAACAGACGAATGTCTTAAATGTCAAGGCTGGAGTTGAAATTTCGGTTAAACCTTAAGCAACTTCCAATGGCTCTCAGCCGTTAGTGAACATTAAAAGGAAAATGTCACTGGTCAACTCTATCACACAAAAGAGTCAAACGAAGAATTTTAAATTAGCGATTATTACTATGTATTTCTCATTTCATTTGTACATTACTTCTTGATTGCGGACAATGTCACTCTGTCTTTAAATTATGCTCAAGTTTGTGTTGTGTCTCAAGAATATCTGAGGTAATGATCAACCAAGTATCATTCCGTTTGCTTCACACAACGCCATCGCACTGCAGGAATTAATAGGTAGTTGAATGAATTCTTCAAATGGATTTTCTGTCCTTATACATGAAATCCAGAGATCGATATTCGTGTTGGGAAATTCGAATCACCATAACATAGACGGTAATGAAGGAAATTTATCGGACATTAATCAACGACCAGTTCTTTTGCACTGCCTGAAATGAAAAGCAAAGTAACTACCATTAGTATTCTGCGAAGAAATCCCTAGGTTTCTCGACCACCTAACAGTTGTTTTCTGTCTCTATATTCACTTAGCTGATACGGATGCACGCCACATTAGAAGACGCTATTTTCTTTGTTGATTCGAATCTAGCCAAAGTCCGGACGTTTCCAAGTTAGGTCTCGTTTGTAAATTACCAGACTTGACAGGCTTTTTACAATTAGTATAACAAACACCAATGTAATAGAAAGACGTACAATACTGAAGAAATGAATGTCTAAGATGGTAAACATATCATACATAATGGAAACAACTTTCGAACCTACTGACGACTACCCTCATATGGAAAGTATTTTTGAGGGCGTACTTCAAGTTTGGTTTCAACAGTTCGATATTGGCATCCTATTCCATTTAACTATCGACACGTGGAGCTCACCAGACATTTTTGAAGTAACCAGAAGCTGGTTTCATTTAAACACAACCAAAACCCAGTTAGTTACCCTCGTCATAAACCATCTTGATCCGGCACAACTTTTCAGTTGCGATGCTCATATGGCGTCGACCATTTTACTGTTCATTAAAAGGTTTCTGCTACTAACGAAACAACAGACGGAAATAAGCATACTACTGAATGGGATAAACTTGGTCCTCTGATCCCAACAGTTACCGGCCGTGAAGTGATCGTGTTTACGTTGTGGATCCAGTCGTACCATGAGGTGACGTCTCAACCATAGGGTGTGCAAATGTGAGCCCACCTTAATGGGATGCCACGCATGTTTTTGGTGGAGAAGTATGCACGTGTCATACCTGCGTGTGCCTGCACATTGAATTCAAGATATTCATTTTCGGTATATCTTCCTTCCGTGTTCCCCGAAGAAGTCAGTTTAGTGCGTCGATAAGGTCATTCAACACCAGTACAACCCTGTGACTTCATCACTGCCCTGTTCAATATTTAAACGCACAGAGGAATTAAGTGACTACAAGTAAACGCACTTATTAATCATCCAGAAGGTGTTTCTGGGATTGCTGCCGATATTAAAAACAGATTCACTGAGGAACGAATGCCGCTGTCCAAGCACTGCCTACCACCTCTGTTTAATTGCCGGTGTCCATCTCAGTCTGACACACGCAGCTCACTTTATGAAACATACTGTACTTGAAAATGATAACTTTTTCACATAACACGGTCAAGTGAACTTGGTGCAACCACTCAGGAAAATTGGTGTCCAAAACAAGTGCCAATTTCAAGTTGAACATCAACCTATTTGGTCGTAGAACTCACAAGTATTATGATACACACTGGTAGAATAAATATTACTAAACACAACTTGCGATTTGTGACTACGTGCGTTTATCAATCATATATACGACGAGGTATAGATGTAACTTGAGGATTAAAGAACCTAGGAGAAGTGGTTGGTTTGCTTATTGTTTGTTTATGGCTGTCAGCTAACCATACCTTGAAATTTTCCTGAATGTATTCCAGGCAATTTTGCTCAAACCGAATTCAGTTAATCACAGTGGATGAAGGAAAACTGCAAAGGTGTTAAGACGCTATCTTTTAGGAGCCTATTACCTATTTTCAGACTTCAATGACGCTAACAGCTCTTTCACTTCACATACAAGTTCCGAAATCAGAACGCAGATGGACGATAATTTCAGCGCATTTCAGCAAATGCCTATGCTTTAATGCCTTCTTTTATAGGCTTCCAAAGCAGTTGACTTACACAGTAAAATAGTCTCATAAAGCCTTTGTGTAAAAGGTGCCGTGATCAGTCACTGCATTCAGAAATAGCGACAAAATATTCAAAATAAGCAATACACAAGCAGCTAAAACATGTTTTATCAAAAATAAAACTGTCACTTTATAACAATGCGTGGTCCTCAACAGATTTTAAATCAGCATTGTAATGAACATCTACTCTAGACAAGTTCAAACTTCGAGTCATATCTGTCTGCTTGTGGAGAAACAGTATCTTTGAGTCTTTGACGAATGTTCGTCACCTTTCTAACTAATTCGTCCATTAGTAACTTTTCATCAACAGTTTTGGAAAAAATTTCATGGCCAAATTTATTTGCAGCAAGAAACAAGCCCCTGTCAATGTTCTCGCCTCTAATTCATGTCTTAAGGGCTACCAACAGAAGTTTTTAAATATTAAAACGCTGCTGCTACCTGAGTTTAAGTTAGGCACACGAACGAGAGTCTCCACAACCAGTTCCTGAATCAAAGTTTTATGGCTATCCTTTAAGTAACTTTTATTTGGCCCTTTCCATACAATCATTTACACAACGAAATTGGTATATTAGTGATGGATGTATTGATGCTAGTTGAACATGACACTTTCAGGAATGGATTAAATTTCTCAGTAAAAACTTTTTCTCTCTCTGCCCTCACTTGATCGTTTACGGCCGCGTAACGGATGAAAACCACTTATCCAAATTTAGGGAAAATGTCAATGGTTATACAGTTTTCGTCCTACATATATATGGGATATCTGTCTTAAACATTACAGTGTGAAATATCGCACATCAACTCTGGCCTTGATTACAGTGAATGCGTAATCTGTTCAAAATTGGTCAGTTCTTTCTGAACCCTTGTAATTCATGTCTGCCATATCCAAATTTCACAAGGGAAATGCTGTGCGTTTAAATATAAACAGTTCACTGTTGAGAAGAACAATTTTGAGTTATTAAATTTGGCAACTATCAATAAAGATAAAGAATTAGCCCCTAAATTGCCTTGCAGACTGTTCAGTTTAGAAAAGTATCCATTGAAATCGAACTCGAAACTGCCCATTTGACACAAAACGGTGAAGATTTGTACAGATGACATTCATGAGGCAGAAATGAGATTCTTTAGGCGAGCATTCACAGAGAACGTCTACTCCCAAACCTTCATTGACAGACATATAGAACTGACTGCACACGAAGTTAAAATCTCACCTGTGGGAAAGAACGTGTTTTATATGGAGTTACACTGCAGTGGCGAGGCATCAGCTGAACTGGTAACTCGTAGAATAGGTAGCGGAAATGGAATGACAAAGCAAGGCACAACTGTGAAACACGCTCAGATGCAATCTAGCAGTTTACTTGCAACTCGAAGATAAGTTGCATAAATATGTGACTTAATTTCGTCTTTAATCTTTCACATGATCCTGTGGAGCAGGAGGTGTCAACTACATAACCAGGCGCCATCTTTAGAGGATACGTGAACACGACCTCACACGGATGATTATGGGTGAGACTAAGTCCATCTAGAGTAGAATTCTGGCGTACTTCGCTAAATCAATCTACCAACTCTCACCAGAAGTGATTTCCCAGCTTATTCATAGCTTCCCCAGTCGTCAATACAAAAGAAGTAAATTTCGTGATCTGACCATCATGGAAATGTTAGCAATTCTGTTATGCAGTACACGGTTGTACACTTATAGGAAAATTGTTTAAGCCGTGTGATTACCGTGGCACCCGTTACTCATTCGAAACCACCGGAACTCAGTTTGATCACCTGAATGCACCCCAATTCGGAACCGTTTGACGCAATTAGGTGACAAATTGACCGTGATTTTTTTCGCTTGATGGCCGTGGTTATGTTAAGCCTCACACACTTAGACCAATGATGTACAGCCAACATCGGAATCATCACTCAAATTAAATTTGATATTGGTCCAGCCATCGTAACTAACAAACTTTCAGTCCTTTGCCCACAGATCTTTGTCTCTGCATTCTCAGCGTTCATGAATTTTCTTCAAAACAATCAAATGGCGCCTCAATTTTGTCCGCCATGAAGTTTTTCAGGTTACATAGCTGAAATTTCTTATATTTTTCGCATTCCAACGAATCACATCTTTTTTCAACCTGAAAACGACAGACATTGCATCAGAGTTCTCGCGCCGTTTGAAGTTTTTACTTGGTCACATTTGAAATGACACTTCACCGGATTGTTTCTCATCAACTATTGTCTACTAATTTGGCTACTGATATTCTTGGACTTAGAATGGTCGCATCAAAACACATTTTTCAGAATCACATCCCGCCGACGTTCTAATTATATTTACTCTTATTTTTAACGGATTGTAAGTACTCTGTACTTGGTGAACAACATTCTCAGTTTCCCAAGTAGTCCACACACAGCTGTAATGTCATTGGCTCATCTTAACCTTCAGAGGCTGCTCTATTTTAAAATCCGCTTTGTTGTAAAATGTGCACAAACTTTTACTCACATAATACAAACATGATGAGTAGATAATGTACGAAGTTACACTAAGGGTCTAATCGCTTCTCACTTGGTTTCAGGACTCCCGTTATTTCCAGGTGAAAATGAGGAAGATCAGCTGGCTAGAATAATGGAAGTTTTGGATGTACCACCCACCTCGGTGCTGTCAAGCGCAAAGCGGGGTCATAAATTCTTTACTCATGACGGTGAGCCACTTTATGTCTTAGAACAGAAATGCGCCGAACAGAATAACGGCAATAGACAGGAGGACGCAGAAGGAAAGAAGGATCTGACGAAAAATATCAATATTGTTGACGATACTGACAACGGAGGACTTGATTCTTCCTATATCAATGATATCCACAGAAGCATTTCATTGAAAGAAAAGGTACAGTCAAAAAAGTGGAAGCCCAAGGGAGCACCAAGATCACTGGATCTGCTTACAGCCATTACAGCACCGAAACGGTCGTCTGTTTGCTTACCAGGCTCGGAACACCTACGCTGTCGTCCTTCTCGGTCGTTCCTCGGTCGAGTGGAGCCGATCGATATGGACCTACTAGATTTTCTCAATGGTTGTTTAGTCTGGTCACCAAAGGATCGTATGACCCCTTTACAGGCGTTGCGACATCCATGGATCAACAAACATCGTTTTAAGTCTCCATGTAATGCACACTCATCTGATGTGAACGGATCAATATCGGTTAATGTCTTCAACGGTGCAACAATTCCGGAATCAGTCAGGGCTGCTTACGAGGATGCGGATGAACTGTTACGCAAGATGCAACAAGTTCGAGTTCGCAAGCCTATGGTCAACGCGAAGGACGACGAAGAACACAAGGTGAAACGTAGCAGTGTAAGCCCTTAAATATTAGCTAATGGGTCGGCGATAACATTACCAGACTCTCTCGCCCTAAATATTTCCAGCTGACCGATAAATCCCTCACAATCAGCGTTGATTGTCATTCGGGCAACTTATTAATCTCAATGAAAAATGTTCACTACGGGAATGGGCATGGTGTTGCTTGGCTAGATTGCGTGAGTATGTTCAAGATATTTCTCCACACAGGCGCAAATAATCGCGGTTTCGGACAGTATTTGACAGCAGTTTCAAACATATATGTTGTAAACCTTTTGAGCCCATACAGGAAAGGCTTGCTGAGTTGACGGGGACAAGTTCGACTTTGGCTTTTTTTTCCGATGGTGACCCCAGCATATATAGAAAATCGTGCTCAACCACCGATTATCAAATGTGGATAATCGTCATGAGACCTCAATTCGTGTGTGGCAATTCTCACAAACGACTAGGCAGATAGGGAGGATGGATGCACAGCACGCGCGCTATTCTCTAGATGAGTCCACTTACTTCCTTGATATCAGGTGAAACGGGTAGAGAATCGTTGGCGAGTACTTTAACATACGGCTGCATGTCGCCACGATCACGTCCATCAACATCTGTGTACCTTCCTATTATGACAACACTATTTGGCAGTTCTAGTACACCACAATCAGCAGATAATCGGTTTCATTCTAATGCAATGTGACTGCAACTTTGTTGGGTTGTACCAATAAGGTTTTTATCTGTACTTTTCCGGAAAACCTCAGTGCATCCTTTGAAGAATGAGCATAACTGGTTAACGTGACAAGTGGTTTTCAATGCAGAGTAAATTTTCAAAATTAGTCAACTCCTAGTTACGCTTAGTTGTTATGTTTCACCCGTACCACAACCTTTGGTTAATTTCCTGCTATATCTCACTGAAACTGATAGAAATCATTAAAACGAACATGTTTGTTCATTAACGTATATTCTACCAAGTGAGACACATGCCGTGTGGTGGCATGCGATTTCTTTTGTTTTATATGAACCCAGGTGGAACGGTGATCCTTCGAAAACGAATCATTTTATAGCCAAAGAAATTTCCACCGATGGCAAAGTGATTGGACCAGCACACAAAAAGTTTACAGTACTGTTCAGTGATGTCAGACACGTTGAAATCAGAGATAACATCTTTGAAACTTGTACCAGAAAACACGGAACCAAGCGGCTTCCAAGTCATTATGATAAAAACATTGCTTTGTGCTTGTTTCGGTAGGGAAAAGTACGAAACATACAGCGCGATCTCGCTATCAGGTCGCAAACCTCAGTGTTTTCAATTTCAGTCGGCAAAAGTTGGTGATTCGCTCTGAAGACTTGACAGGGTAATTTAACAAACCCTCGTATTTCTGCTCTTGAGTTGTAGACGCTACTACACTAGAATATGTTCACCGTTCAACCTTTAGATCTTGGTGAGACGTGGCAACTCACAGTTAATCGTGACATCCAATACGTTGCTGTAAGTTGACCTTGGATCAATCGAGCAAGCGTTTGCCCCAAAGGTAACTAGAAAGGTCAAAAATTTAACTTTTCTGTAACCTCTGTATTTATGTGAGGATTCTGCAGTGTGCTGATGTGCTTCCAATCAGCAGCGATGAATTAGACATGTTCCGTATAGGCTTATTAGCGCGATTCCTTTAAGCTGCAGTGCAAACGGCTGCAAACACTAATTAAACTTCTAAACGCGATAATCGGACACATCTGATTTCAAGCTGAAACGGATATATCATCCTTTTAGAAACAGAGAAAGGGACATTTTCCTGTAATGTTTTTTGGTTATTCAGAATGTTGGACACCTATCACGTGATGTTTTTTGATTAGTTCGAACCTGTTGTTCGTGGAAGTCATTGAGAGCAGACCAACAATGTTGCAATACTGACTATGTGCTCGGACGGTTTTCCACAGTAAATGACTGATGTCACCTTTGTTGATCATTCATGTAAGCAGTTGCCATAATTTGAAAAGTATTGCTGGTTTCACGCAAACGAAGTTGCCAATAAACGAAGGACGATGTACTGTGTTAAGAAGTCCGTGATTAAGAGGTGTGACCCATCGTTTCACTCAGAGGCAATTTTCTACTCATGTAAAGTTGATACAAATTAGTATGATCTCTTGGTTTAACAAGTCAGCACAGTTCTTGCTTACGTTTGCCAGCTCTCAGCAAGTCCGTATTTCTCTCGTTTATCACATAATCACACGCTGGCAGCATGCGGCTCGAACAGAACGAAGCAACTCCAAAAATCGTCGTCGATATTCCACAGGCCATGAAACCAGTCGTTATTTGGTCGCCCCATATGACCGTCATGACAAACTGGCAGAAAGCAACATTACCGTCTACTCGGGTCCATTTGGCGATCGACCAACTGGGGAACAGAACTATCGCGAGTTTCTGAATAACGGAAAAGACAATTTCGAGAATTTTAACAAAAGTCCGCCTGCTCTGATCCTGACAAGCGCAGATGATACGGAAGTGTTTCGCAAACACCGTCCAAGACGTCCGACTAACCGTCAAAGGGAAAGTATGCTCATCCGTGTTGATGACAGCAGAACTCGAAGATTGAGCACCGCATTTGACAATGTAGTCGGATCAAGCTAGTTAATTCATCAAAATAACTTTCTTGACCTTAAGCAACCGGCTCGTTATGACCGAAGGCCTGATGAGGTATATGTCCGGAAAACAAGAACAGTTAACAAACTCATATCTTATACCTTACCATTAAAGAAACACTGCTAAAATCAGACCAACCGATAGAACGTCCAGCCTTGCTAGCCTTTTTACAAACGTGTTCTTGAAACCTGTAAATATGTCTGCAACAGTTTCGCAATTTTGAAGCTTCCATGACTGGATAAAATAAACGCTCATTGCTGCATCACTCAAGTGCCTGAAAATACTTCTGTGTTTGATAACCTCTTTGAAAACCCTGAAATTGTTTATTACGATCAGGAAGTATTCTTTTTTTCAAATTAATCTATTTTATTACACTGCATTACACAATTATGTACCAGAATATAGCTTTTCTGGAGAAAGAGCTTTGGGCTGATTGCACTGTTATAGATTTTGGGAATCAATGCCTATAAGGAGATTCCACTTTCGGCGTTTACTATTTTAAATGTGCATGTCTGCTCATAGTTCTGTTTCTGAGTATCATCACCATCTTCGATAGCGGGACTATAAGTTTGTCTTTGGAGCCCCGATTTTAACGCCTTCTCACTATCTGGCCCACATAACCCACAGATAGTGACGTCGTGTTAGAGATAGTCTGTTCATGCACACTACGTTCTGAACACAAAATCACCACATGAACTTTTGACTGGCATGACTTGATTGGTGGCTGACTCGTGTATTCCGTAGTACATCTCCATGTCAAGAAACATTGTGCCTTTGGTTGTAGAAGGTGCTCTAGCAGTTACCTATTAATGGCAGCACACACGCGACAATAGCCGAATATGAGCGTCTATCCTGTGCGTAAGGGACGGTTGTTGATATAACTGAAGTTCTGTATTCGTATATGTAGCTGAAGTCTTACAAAGCTGAGAAACGTGAACCTCCGTGATATTTTCTAATTTGGCGCACACCGGTCAAGGATATCTTTGCGAACTGTGATTGCCGTTCCACAAAGTTGATACAGTTAACTGATACAACTGCAATGATTTGTCAATTTAAGAGGTGTGAGTTAATCGTTCATATAAAGACATCTAAGGAATCGCAGTCAGCCTTCCGAAGGATAAACAAGACCCCAGGTTGTCCATGAATATACTTTTCAACGGTCATCTATAAGAGCTTACAAGCAACTTGATTTAAAATCAGAAACGGTTGTATCAGTACAAGAGGGGTTTTTTGCATATCAGGCGAGCATACTGCGTGTGAATTATTTCGCTTGATCGTGTACCAGACAGAGAAACAGACTAGAGCACAATAAAGTAGACGATCTTGAAAGCTCTGTTATTTTCCAATCATTTGACTGCTTTCAGTGGTTAAGCTGACAGGCAACTTTAAAATGCTGTACTTCCATCCTTACTCAGAACAATGATAAACCCTCTTTGGATGACTTTATTAGAAACTGATAAAACGTGAAACAGAAAATCCCTTGTATTTTGTTAATCGAAAATTCCATACCCCTCCGAAGGTGTGCTAGCGAGGGAAATAATTACAATATAAGTGAAATAAACATTACCATTTCGTTGCTCCGTCAGACCGTCGCTACATCCCTGAAAAACACAGGGTAGCGACCGAATGACTGTGAATAATAAACGGTGACAAATCACAAGCTATTGAAGTTAATGCTTGCGTCTTGATCTTCGTAATTTGTCAAAATATAAGTGGAATTTATGAGTAACGTGCTTTCTAACACACCCACAAAGTGTGTTTTTATTAATTACTCAATGAGCCTGCTCGTTTGCTTCTGACCTAATCGATCGATTCCCTGTTATGTGGTTTAAAAAACCTACTGGGAGTGGATGCTTGTCACGTGAGATGTAAATCAGCATACCTCTGTTATCGCAATCGCTTAATCTATTCGTCATTATTTCGCCATGACCTACTAGATAGCTGTATAATTTTCTACGATTTTTAACGTTATCCCCGAAAGGGTTTAGAATGACAATTGAGCAACTCTAATGCAAAGGCATAAGTGTAGAAAGAACACCTAATGCACCTGTCAACCGAATACACAATTGACTGAAACAAGACTCTTCTAGTTAACGAGTAAATCAGACATTTCCTGGCAAAATTCACCATGTTCAATTGTTCACCAAATGCAGCCAGCAATTACCGTTATTTTCCGATCAACTATCTCATTATTGTCTACCGTGAAGTTGAAATATTTCCTTGTTACTCCAACATTAAGTAGTAAGTTCAGGTCATTCTACTGTATGTACAGCTAGTATGATCGGGTTTATTACACTGAGTTCTTAATGGCCTTCTGAGCCTGAAGTTCACTGCTGGAAATAAAAATGTGCACAAATCCAGTTAGCTTCACTCTCCATAATCGGTGCGCTTCTTTTTCTCATAAAATGTTATCGATTTTGTGGAGTACTGACAGAGGACGAAATAGGAAGGGGAAGGAAGGGTTTGAACCATAATGTACAAAACAGTTTTTCCCATAAAACACCGGAGAAAAAGGTGGACAACTTGGCCTTGCTGGGTGTCGTTAGTATTACGCAGGTCGCAAAAGTGAACGCACAACCCGTGCATAAGTGGTTGATTTTAGTCCAGATATCCAGTAAACCACGGGGATGCAATCATCAAATCTTCCTGATAAAAATAAGCGTAACAGCCAAAAAAAGTGGTTCACACGTCTTCCTGTAACCTCAGTGACCGAGACCATGCAGTTCAGGAGCTAAATGTTTGAACTCCCATCTCTCGCTTACTTATGGATCACGGATTCGATTCGCCGACATGTGTTGCGTGTGAGAATTAAGTTGGTATAGCTGTCCGCCACTCCGCTGATTATCACTGGTACCAAACGTTTTTGGTTAGACTTTATAGTAATTTTGTGGAAAGCATTTTTCGCAGGTGGCTATATTTTGTAGGTGGTACAAACACGCAAAGTTTATTGTGAGCAATATTGTTTGGTTATTACGTATGTTACTTCTTTGCAAAACTTGAAAAGTGGGATTACATAAAAAATGCTAACTAATCTTGGGATGAGTCTAGCGAATTGACCAAATCAATATATTCTTGTCACTGTCATTCTACCCTTTTTCGCAAAGCAGCGAAGGTGAAGAGACGTAGTCCTTCAAAGTTTTGCTCCTATAAAATTTGATTTTTGAAAGAGCTCTCAGGTGGAAAAATATCGCTAACGGATTCTGAAATGCTTTGAAAAATGTAAGTCACAAAGTGAAACAACAACTGATCTTTGATGGCGTATTGTGGAAAATTGAAATAACAGCTCATACATAAACTGAAAGTGTATGTGTGTATCGAATATTTACGTGAAATTTGCTGAGTTGAGTGATCAGTGATCAATCAGTATCATCAGTGGCACAGAATGTTAATCAATCACAAAACAATTAACGTCAGGTCGTTACGCCCATTCCTGCTCTCAGAAGCTAAACAATAAGGCTTCTCACAAACTGATTTTAATGAATTGCTGACGAATATTCCGACGGTGACCTAGTTCTACATTTTTCTGAGGGCTAGGGAGCAGGTATTTGTTAGTCATTGTCAAATGAGCTTTATTTTCCACGCTTTACGTCTACACAAACTTAGATAACTCGGTCGTGTACTGAGAATACCAGCTTGTCGTGTGCCACAATGAGCGCTCTTTCCAACATTACGGCCGACTGGCGAAAAGTTCGAGGTGGACAGATGATAACCTGGAGTAAAGAAATGAAGTCGATCACAAAGGGATTTGACACTGTAGGTCGAGTTCATTTCATGAGCTGGAGACCTCGCGACTAACAGAAGAGAAGTTAGGTGAAGTGGCAGCTAATTGAGTTCAATGGCGTGAATGTCGTTACTGTTTGGCAAAGTTGACCGTGAAGTGAATACACGTAGTGACGCGGCGCAGTAAAGCCACGAGGAAGCTGTCTTGAGGACGACGCATTACTTTCAACTACGCCACGCTTGCATGACTGTACGAGTTAGACACCATGGTACTGAATGTTTCAATACAGACAAAGCTATTTTCATTAGTTTAGTCTATTTTCCTCCCCTTCTTTTTTCTTCTCTGTTCCTGTACAAGGTTGGCTCCTTTTCATGGCTGCATGGCAGTGATGCTTCAGTCAGAGTCATTGCTGTTTATGATGATAATGATGTGTGGTTTGTTCTGTACTTGTCTTGCAATGACAGGCGTTTTGCCTAGTTTCACGTGCGACTGATAGTTTTCAACTTCTTCAATTAATCTCAAGTAAAAAGTATATTTTGACAACTCTTCCGAAATGACGGAGTTTATAGTTTAAACGACGCCTGTGAAGCAATTGATCACCAAGAATACTGTTGCATAATGGCTATTGCTAAAAAGGAATTACAAAACATGTAACATAAATTAGAGGGCTTCATATCAAAACTCAACGTCACGTGCAAGGTGATTGACTCTTGATGTACAAGCAACACCGTTATTTGCAACTTAATAGAGGATCACTAGTCTACTACCGGAATATCCTTAGCTGAAATTAAGTATCTGCTACTGCCTCGCAATAGACTTCAACGTTTAAAGTTATCATCCGATTTTTGATATTGCAATCGGCTCACAGTTGAGTCCAACGTTTCATAAGTTCTTTACTAGTGTGCTGCAAATTGATGAGATGAACCGACTTATTAAAATCACCCACTAAAAAAGACATATTAATGCAGCTCCTATCTGGTGGACTGGTTAAGGCCTATCTGTAGACTGTTGATTTTGTTATCTGGAGGAAACAGTAGTTGATTTCTATGCAGAAAGAGTAAACTGTCTCATTTCTGGATGAAATTATGTGTAAATTCATTGTATCGTCACAGCAAGATTAGTGTAGGATAAAACTTAGAATGGTTAAAATTTCGTTGGTTCGTGGTTTCTTACGGAGGGACCTTTCCTTTGCGCTCTTGTCTGTATGCTGGCCGGAAAAATTGTTGAACGGTTTGCACCTGTGAAGACAGAGTAGATAGAAATGAGCTACAGGTAAATTCAATGAAACTGCTGGCTGCAACTATTTCAATAACGAACACTGAGGCACACTGGGGCCGCATTAGTCCAGTCATGTGCAGTTAATGATTTTTGAGACTGGGCTGGTATAGTATGGAGCAGGTTATCTCTACGTATGTGCCGATCGAGTAATATTTTTAAACTGTCAACTGATTCAGTCGTGACGAGAGAGCTGGACAGTGCGTTCTACTGTGTACAGATCCTGATTGTGAGACAGTTCTGTCCATGAAGTGACGAGACTATTCCATGGCTCACTTTCAGCGAATGACCTCTTGAACTTTCTTCCCTATTTCATGGGAGGTGTGCCAGCAGATTAGCCGGAATGTGGGGCATTTTGTACGTAAAAATCAGGTCTCCCCTGAAATGTCCGTAATTCATTGAGAATTGACCGAATTCCGCCATTTCTTCTGGTTAAAGGATTTTCCTGTGCCCCGCAGATCTTCTAACGGTCTGTCTCTGAACACCTTCAATAAGTTCCAAATCTTTCTCAAAATGAAAACGACAGGCTTAAGCGTCCGTTTTCAGGTGTGGGTAAATCATGGAGGCGAACATAGCAAAAAACACTTCAGGATGAAAGGTTCTACAAATTCTCTCTGAAATTTACAGGGTTCTGTAAGCTGTGCAATGAAGGAACCACGCCAGTCAACCTCGCTACGTGTTGTTTTTATTCCTGTGAAATTTGCCTTGTGATAAACTTTCATACACGTACTCTGGGATATCTATTGTCTAGTCACGTCTAGATAGTTTAGTTTGATTATCTTGTGTTCATTTGATCAAGTGAAGTTGTGATATTTAGATTGTCTATCAAATTGGCCCGGTTGTGAGGAAACTAATCAATACAAGACGGCGCTTGGTCACACTGTATGGTCCTGGACATTCTGAACTAGTGCAACTTCCAACGCTGCCTCGAAGAAAAACCCAGCAGAGGAAAATTTTGCAGTATTGAATAAGTGGTTCTTGAAGTTTGACTCCGATTGACCAAACTTTCCCGTTATTAATGTTTGACTGTAACCCAAATGTGATACTCTACTCCGGGCGTTGTGCAAGACAGTGTAGGCATTCCTGTGCGCAGTAGGAGATCCACAAGTAACAACAATTGAACCAGCGAAATTGTGGACGGAATTAAATACTTACCGGGCTGATTCCGTTAGATCCAGCAGGACCCTGTCGCTAGTGCTTGAAGTCTTTATGCGTGATCCCAAACAAAAGCTACACTACGTTCCTTGCCGATTTTACGATCACTGAAAAACGCTGTCACACAAGGGGTCGACAGTTCACCCTCATGCACTTCTCCTTTGTACCAGATTCCCGTGTTGCCTAATACGAGCTCTTCCAGATGATCAGAGCGTGAAGTTGCATTGCTGTATAGGTAATATCGGGATGCAGTTTCATTGCTTACAACCCACACAACATATGAATATACGTGAGGAGATACAGCAGGTTATTAAGTGTTTGTGCTCATTAGCGTTCTTTGAGGTCGTCATTCCATCAGGGGATGTCAATGAGCAGGGGTATGTTTTGACCTCCGGACAGAAGTTGGCATTTGTGTGAGGGTCAAGTGGGACATTAGTGGGAGCGACTGGTTTTTGGGGTAGTAGAAAATCGTCACCATTTGGATCTGATGATGTACCTAATCCTAATAGGCAACTGTGAGGGGACTACGATCCAAGTCTGTTTCGTAATTTCTTTCGTTAAGAAGGTTATTCCAGGCGCACCTATCGACGCGGGCCGGAGTAGAAGGTTTAGGCCGATTACCGTTAGATCAGACACACCAATGAATGTTGCTAGGAATCTCCACAGGTTGGGAATTCCACTGTCGTTAAGGGTATATTGGAACAAAAGGCAGGCGCATACTGATCAGAGTTCAAAGAAAGGAGGTCAGGAAATAGACACTAAAATATACAAACAGTAGAGGGAAGTGATCATTACTACGAGTTACGATAGTAAACACATCTGGCCCCGTAGCCATCATTCAGGGACAGTGTATAAATGTGTAGCTGACTCAGTCAGGTTTTCTGTTATGGTGACCTTCATAGTGTTAATTATCTTCTGTCTGATACTTATGGCTTTAATTTATTTCCTCACATACAATTATGATGCTGAAAAATATTGTGTGTATAGATTCGATAAAAGTTCAGTGTCTTTGAGAATGTTTTCGGCGTTACAGTCATAATAGTTGGCATAGCTTACTTGAACCTATGGCCTCTTAGATAACAAACTTGAAGGTCAAAGAATCCTTGTTAGCAGAGACCATGTCCTTCAATACTACACTTAAGAGGACTGGAATCTCCCAAATCGGTATACACACTCCGGCCGTTTTGAATTCTATTGAACGAACCAGTTACCACCAAGCCAGTGGTGTGCAACATTTCACGTTTGTAAGAACTGTACCGCCACCGGTTCTACCTGCGAAGCTTGTGGCCTATCAAATCATTTTTTCGACGTCTGCCAAGCAGCCAAATTTCATTCTCTGACCGAACTAATGGTGAGAGTGTGATACAAGGCTAACAAATCTGTGTGATACTTTGTGAGCTAACACGATAGGCGGCTCATGAGGTAGATTATTTGAGAGAACAATGTCTAACATCCTCTAAAATGTGCACTATGATTTCCAAGGTGGGAGATGAAATTTGTTCGTTTTTTATGGAGACATACCACGCTTTATTTAGTAGTGAGATTCCATATAGTTTTTGTAAGAAATCTGGCATTTCTGTCTGTTCATTCCTTGTGGTACTTTTTTTGTCGAACTACTGGAGCAAAGCTTAAAATAGATTGGGACCTCTTAATGTTCACACACAGATGCCACACTTAGATGGCACGCTAATTGAAGAAATTTGAACGGCAATGTTGAGCCCAATTTTGATCCACCTGTCCTGTCTGCTGAAGATCCGACAGAAACTTGGTCAACGATTGCAGTCTACACCAGTACATCGCTTGCACTCTCACCTTAACACAAACTTGCTTGCCGCTGCACAGTGATTCTGTGCAAACCAGCTCAAAATCTTCTCGTGTGGTTAACCAACAAAATCGATATTGACAACAACTAGCTGGTTTACGTATTTCTGCGGAGTCGTCAGCAGTGAACCGCAGTTTCAAGATATGAAATTTGGGCGATTTTTGCAATGGGTGAATATGGCAAACAAAAGCATAAGCACAAAACCGGTAGCCGATGTAGCTGTAGAATTTCAGTCTCATGCAAAAGGGATTTATTTAAAAGTTCGTCTAAAATGACAGATGTGAAGAAAAGCTTAGTTTGCAAATTTTGCAACCTACTAAACTGTGTGATATACAGCAGTTGGTCATATGCTATCGAAGCTGATACACAGAAGTTAGATACTAGCAACTTTAACGTGATGTTTTTAGAAAATGGATGTCAGCTGTGATAAGAAGAAAGAATCAGCTGCAAATTTAACAAGCTGCGGAAGAGTAGTTTTAACTTATATACCTGATATGCATGTAAGAGCATGTTGGTGAAAAGTGACACCTTCATCGAATGTGGAAATTTTGTTCAAATCAGGTCACTGTCTCCTGCAGAATGAAATAACTGTGGATGTAAAACGTTTGTTCACACCACTCTCTAAAAACAACTCACTACAGCTTGTGCTGATTGGCAGTGCATTTGACTATGGAATATAAACGATCATTAGCATGCAGCTGAGACGTTCCACGAGATTCCGTCACCCGATCACTTTACGGGCTTTTGAGACAGACAGTAAAGAAGACTTGGTTCTATATATAAAAATCTATTGAGCGTGTTGGGCACTACGACCAATGTCTACAGGCATGTGTCACGCTTCTCACCACCCAATAAACCGAACTAACCTGATGA
>QNGE01005795.1:0-38851 GCA_008508345.1 Paragonimus westermani
GACAGGTGACGTGCGGCAACGGTAGGCGCGGATGCCACACCTATCATGAAAGGCGTTGAGCCAAGAATCCATGGTAATATCTCTTCTTAGCCTGTGTCTTTGTCGCCACCCACTCTCTTATTGCGCAGTTTTTTCTTTCTCTCAGCCAAATCTTATTAAAAGCACCTGCTTACTCCACCTATCCACCGAACTTTGGATCTCTTACCTACCTGATTTATTTGCGATAACCTTGTGGTCTATCAGGGGGTTGTCAGCCATCAACTGATTGGCCGCGTCAGCCAGTTTGTCTGAAGCCATCGGACAGGCAATAAGAGCAATCGTAAACTGTTCCCGGACCGCTGGTGACATTTCCTTCATGAACTGACCAGCCAGCATGCGTTGTTCCACATTCTTGTCCAATTCCGGTGCGGTCTTCGACAACGCCGCCAGCAGTGATACAGGGTAAACGAGAGTATCGTTTTGGGGGCAAAACCGGAATCCCTTGTAACGACTCACGGGCTCCTGGAAGCGGGTAGGACCGCCGAACCTGGCGATCTGCACATAGCTCATGGTGGCCAAATCCATTTTCTCAGGGTCTCTTTGAGAAGCCTCCGGTACTACTTTTTTTCCCGTGTATCGTGACTGTGACTACCTCAGCCACGTCCTAGAAGTCCACGAAGAAGTTTCGGAAGTCTCCATCAAACGGCTGTAAAGACATAATCTTCCTTTACACTGCTTACCACGACACGAATTTCTGTTAATCAAGAGGGCTTGTGGTATTAAGACTTTCTATTAAGTGAACAGACACAGGCGCTATAAGCTTCTACAATATAGCAAACGCTAACATTAGTTTTCACATAACGATAATCTCGGGGAACAACAGTTGTCGCTGACAAGCCCACGAAGGAAAGACACCGTTTGTTGCCGCAACACACTCCAACGTCACTACTTGTGCTTTGCCCCGTTATTTTCCTACCTAAATGTGTCTCAAACCTGTTAATAAGGGCCATTATATTTTGATCAGTGATAAGTAGTACGGGATTTGGCTTTTCATATAGATTGAATATTAACCAGAAGTGATTGCAGCTGCCGGATTCCCGTAGACTTTCCAGTCGGCCCCCTTCAAACAGAAGCACTAGACTCGAGTTTCGCTCTCATTAGAACTCGTCAGTAGTGCATATCCTTGTCGCAACCGGGACTAGAACTCCGGCCACGCTATGACGATCAGGCAACCGTGCTGACCACCGCACCAGTGACCTCACATTAGGCACGACCGAATTATCAAATCCGAACGCTCAACCACTCTCGCTTGTGAGCAATGATCAGGTTGCCCGATCGTCTCTAGAGGAGACACAGTTACTGTCTGTTAACTCCAATCGATGACCCCTCGATTAAGACTCCTCTGCATGTTGAAATCGGTCGTGCCTAATGGGAGGTCAATGGTGCAGTGGTCAGCACGGTTGCCTGATCGTCATAGGGTGACCGGAGTTCTAGTCCCGGTTGTGGCAAGGATATGCACTACTAACGAGTTCTAATGAGAACGAAACTCGAGTCTAGTGCTTCTGTTTGAAGGGGGCCGACTGGAAAGTCTACGGGAATCCGGCAGCTGCGATCAATTTTGGGTGATATTCGGTCCATATATTCTGTTTGTTCATCATCACTGCCATAGTTCCTATCCTACTCCGGGACGGAATTGATTCTCGGGTCTAAGCACCTTGTATGCCTACGACTGGATAAGTCAGTCCCGTTCCACTAAGATCTGAGGGAGCTATCGATTACGGCGATTCGACTGCGAATTGCAATGAAACTGGAATGGAACAGCTTCCTGATTTGAGAAAGCTCAGCCAATCAGAACTCACACACAAGCTGCTACCAGCGGAATTGGGGTCGATCGGTTCCAGCCAATCTAAGCAGCGATCACCTCTATATCGAATCTGTTGTAAGAGAGGGCGACTAGAACAGATTCGACCGCGTGTCAGATTTAAATAACCTAGTTCTTAAAACGTAACAAGGAAATGGGTCCATCAAAATACAAGACGCCTATTGCCCAACATTAATCGTAAAACTGTTGTTTCTCTATAAAAATGGACATTGTTTTTCTAACGACATGAAACTGCTTAGTGCCTCCCAGGTCATTAGTGTCCTGGTTTTCTTGGTATGTCAGCGACACACTTAAACTGTGGTAACCAAGCCCCTTGACGTCGGTGAATAGTGGGAAATAAATGCCAAGGTGAAGATCAATTAAAACTAGGACGGTTTGTAGGCTGGGGTTTGCTCGTGAGCGACCGAGTACACTTCCTATAGCAGTAATCTGTATATTTTACCAAAAACGTGTGCTCGCTAAAGAAAACATGTAGAAAACGTACAAGAAAAGAAAACAAAGCGCTAATGATCAGCAACTCATAGGAAGTTGATGTTCGATTGGTGGCCTGAGGAATATTCTCTGGATGGAAGAAGAATGACTATAAGTTCTTGTATGGAACACCATGGACCGATTTATGAAACTCGAATGAATTACACATTGAAAGCAGATCAGTCGGATAATGACTCAGACACCTGTCGCATGCATAGGAGTGTTTGCTTTTAAGACGGTTTAACCAAATTCGGTACAGGTCCATTCCTGTAATAACCTCATCCCTGGTACCAGCGACCTTTTGGACGTAAAAACTGATGTCATGACCAACTTGTTGATGAATTTTGTATGGTGTGGGATTTTCAGTCTATCACAGGTCAAGTTGGTAGCCAAAATTTGGCCTCTGTTCACGGCTGTGAAGATCTATGGACATATAGCTCCGGATGTGACACTATAGGGTCCTGCGAAATTGGAATGAGCCACCACAGAGGAAGCCCTGATAGCTGGTATGGGAACCCCGATCGACCGCTAAGAAGTAGTGCGGCCTTTTAAGACGGCTTGGATCATACGCAGACCTCTTAATGTTTCGCGTCACTCTACAGGGTTTGTTGGACAGAACGCCTCTTTCCTTGGGCTCAGTTGTGAGCGAGAAACCAGAAACGGATTATCGATGCGTTGAAGCAGAAAGACGACATGTTATGGAGTGTTGATATTTCGTTTAATCTTTCCAGCCGGTTACTCAAAACAATCGTTTGAAGCATTTGAATATGGTGCACATAGTGTACAACGGAATGAATAAAAAGTTAGGAATCAGAATTTCACTAACAACATGATTCAATAATTTTTCAGCGCACAGAACTGGTCTTCGATATTAGATCAACGAAGTTTCACTGATATCCAGAAGTTTGGGTTTGAGTTACTTATTAACACATTGAACCAATCTCTGTTGTCGGTCATCTGAACCAAAGTCTCTGCTGACAGACATCAATTCATACCTTCAATTCTTCGCTAGGTTAGACTGCTAAGGTCCCAGCGACGGCGACCGCCTAGCACGAAGTGGGTACACTAATATGGATGGACGTGTGTGAAAGAGCACGGTCGATTCTTCAGAGGTTACTGCGGCCAAATCGTCATGTTGATGGCAGATCTTGAAATCTTTCTGTCAAACATCTTCAGTTGGACAGTGACTTTGTTGACCCCCCCCCAGTAACCAAACATTTGTCGCATAGATGCTCTTAAAACCGACCACCATAATTAAAGAGAGGCGATTACTTGTTCATCAACAAAATGAACTCTCAGCACAAAGTGCTTTGATTTTGAACAAAATAATCGAATTCAGCACACGCTGTATCATGAGGCTGACTGGAAAGTGTATCTGAATACGAAGGCTGTAATCAAATGTGAGTGATGGTCAACTTGAAAATTTCTTATACGGTTCGAAACGCCCCACTTATTTTTTAATCCTTGGAGGTGTTGCCCAAAAAGTTCAGTTGTGCAACGGCGGGAAGCTCCATAATGCGACGCCAATCTGTTAAAGCCGAACTTGCTAGACCAGTAATAAATAAAGAACCAGACCGAAGTACAGTATAGCCTAGAAGCAGTATAAACAGAAGACAGGTCATTGTGAACCCAGTCTCTGTGGAGCTGCACTTTTGTGAATAGCAGTACACAAGACAATTGTGTAAAACGGCGCCGCTGCAACCACATTACTTTTACCAGTCGAAGGGATCTCTTGGCTGCCTGCTTCTGGGACAATAACATCGGAGTAATCAGTAGACTTAAGATTGGCTGTAGTCGTGCCATTCGGTTCTATGGACCTAAAATCATAAAGTGTTTCATTTTGAAAACGGTCAAGCTGGTAGCCTATATTACCACACAGAAATGGTATCATTTCGTTGTGATCAATCCGACTATTGCCCGATGTGTCCTCACTTTAGTAACACAAATCCTTATTCTGCTCTCCACACTCTGAATCACCCATTACTTCTATGTCCGACTTCGTCTTTTTGTTTCAATCGTCCCATCTCGTCTGATCCACTCTTTGTTGGCATAATTTATCGATCTGCTATCCCTTCCGACTTAAACGATGGCACTTTCAGTTCACAGTTGTCGCGTATCACAAGGCGGCATTCCGTCAATTCATTAAACCTCTACTCAACATACCCTGAAGACTCATTCTTAATTCCTACCACATTTGTACATACTGTCCAGGAGCTAAATGCTTCGCAGCATGTACGCTGTCCTACCAGCTGGATTACGGACCGTCTGTTGTTTGATGTAGGTTTGATTTTCATCAATGAATCCCTCTTTAACATCATTACCACCTTTCAACCCAAATATCACGCCGTTCTAATTTTTCACTTTCATCTGCTGTTCCCACTTTGTACGGCCTACTGGTCTAATCAGACGAAATTTCCATACGCCTTACTGTTTATACATCAACTCTATCTCGGTTACTACTTACTATTTTGTCCATCTCATTTCCCATGCATTCCAATCAATGGTCGTTGGTTTTTCATTTGCGAATTGTTTCAGTCATTGCTGTTTCCCTATCACTCTTCAATTCACAAACGTTTTCAAACACTTCGTGTTGTTTACTGTGGACAGCCGTTGAGCGTTGTGTTTCACAGAAACACCGTAAGTGGAGGACCTTCTACTATACCTCCTGAAATTTGCTCAATCCAAAACTGTACACAGTGGTACATGGCAATGTTCAACAATTGTTGAAAAAAGAACAGAACAAACCACCAGTTTCGGCCGATTTCGAACTGTAAATAAACCCAAATTTATACATCGTTACACGATTTCTTTTACCAAAGCGAACGGCGATGTTGTAACTTTCACACACAACGGAACCACCTTGTGAAACGGCTTCGAATCAGCTAGGGATTTTGGATCGTACTTCATTTCCTTTCCAACACAAGGGTTGCTTTCTCACTCTCTTTTTTAAGAGACACTTCTTCATTTGTTCCATTATCGAAACAAATGGTTCCTCCGAACATTGTGTACCAAATTTACAATAACACATGAGTTTTTCAAAGCAAACGATTAGAGGGGTATGTAATCAACAAGCAGGTTAGGAGAGGTCACTAAATCGAAGTAAGGGTCAGGCTTACGAACGGTTGCTCCTGAACACAGAGAGCTGGCTTGTATCGATTGATTACAACTGCCTCAGCAAACCTTAAGAATCTTGCAGTAGAATGACGTAATAGGATTCTGAATACACAAACTGGATTGATACCGAGACCAGTGGCCAGGACACACAGCCAGAGAGGGAACTGGTAGTTCGCGCATTTCAGTAACATTGACATTCTCCGGTAACTCGGACTTCTGCACCCATTTAGGTAAATGTTTGTAGTGGCCCAATCTATCAAATGATAAGAAATAACCAAAATTTGACAACAATGAAAGAGGCTGTAACAGTTACGGGAATGTACAAACGGTATACATATAAGTAAGAGGAAGACGTTTCCAAAAATTGGGAATGACTCACTGATAAGTCAAAATCTGTGGAATTGGATAGGTCACGGCCCGAGAGAAAGACAGCGCCAAGAGGTAGGTCCGGACGACGACTGATAGATAATTCCATACACGACATGGAATGACGAACGTTCGACGTCGATAGGGCAACAAACACGTGGAGCTAGAGAAAGTTTTGCCGTGTGATTAATAAACCAGCTCAAATATCCACGCGAACGAAGAAG
This sequence comes from Paragonimus westermani, assembly GCA_008508345.1. NCBI lineage: Eukaryota > Metazoa > Platyhelminthes > Trematoda > Plagiorchiida > Troglotrematidae > Paragonimus > Paragonimus westermani. The sequence continues at coordinate 6,037 of QNGE01005795.1, forward strand.
ACAGCGACAGTGCGCGGTAACTCCCGTTTTATTGATCAAGACAACCAAATTTGAAAAAAGTGATGATGATGATGCTTTCAAATAAGTGCACCGGTGAAATTAACGAAACGGTATGTAGAAAAATATACAAAAGATTTGCAAAATATAAGTATGGACTGTAGACACTACATGTTCCTTCAGTCTGAAGCCCAAGGATTCGTCGATTCAGTCTATGTAACTTTCTTCGCAATTACACATAAATTGGTAAACAGTGTGAAGTGGCATCAATGGGCTGATCTCCTTTGATTGAAGGCGCCCGTAACTGCGGAGTCCTAGCGACTACACGAAGTTCAGCTGCACTGAAGGTTCGTTCAGTTGAATTTCTCAACAGCCGTATTGCTTGATGCATAATGTAATCACCCTTAAAAAGCAGCTCTCTGTAGACCCTCTTTTCCTCTACAGTGCCCACCTCTTCTGGTGGTACCTTTTGTCTGCTGTGCCTATCTATGAATCTTCTGGGGGTAATCATTTGATTGCAGGACAGAAGTAATCAGGTCTGGTTCTTTTACGAGACTTTATGCTTACAGATTCGCCTTGCCCGTATGAACAGATTACTTACTAGTATTCACTTATGTTGGACTAGTGTGAAGCTGTTGAAATTTAAGTAGTCGCCGGACCGCGTGGAATTACTATAGACAGTTCTAATCAAGCCATCTTCTCGGCGACTTGTAAGTATGTCTAGGAATCGTAGGCGGCTATTAGTCTGAAATTCATAAGCAACCTTCAGGTTAGGATGACAACTACACGAATGTTGTACCAGGTTATCTATCCCCTGATTAGGTTGATTGAATATTAAGGTGTGTTCGACGCAACGCTTGTAATATGACAGGTTTCTTATTTCTGTAACTAGCTCTCGCTCAATTTTTAACATAAAAAAGTCTGCTAGTAAGGGGTCTGGTGAAATTCCTTTGACCACTTCTATCTGACGGTGAGACTGCTCGAGAGAAAGAAAAACTGACATTTCCAGCTCAGAGCAGTAAAGTTTCCATCAATATGCAATTCATTTCAATTAGCTCACAAATATGGTCTGTCGTTTCGTGTAGCACAGAGCACATCAGTTCGTTAACAACATTGGTTTTGTACAACTCACCGGGTAGTTCAAAAGAATCCTCAATGGGGTGTACCAGGAATTTTCGTTTTAATGGGAATAGAACAGCGACTAGCCAGTGTACCAACTTACGATAAGGGAGTTTGTCATTGCCAAAATTGGCCTAAGTGGCATTCCAGATTTGTGCCTCCTTCGACAGGCCATAAAGTTGAGGGTATTAAAAATCCACACGGCTCAAAAAATTTAATCAAATAATATAACTTCTGAAGGGTAACACGTTTCTAATTGGCTCATAAAACCCCACCCGTATTCTCTAAAATCTATGCTTTTCAACACTCCTTTGAAGACAGTCAGATACCAGCTGATTTAAATTTCTCTGTTATATCTCCCTTGTACAAAAGTGGAGACCTTTCGAATCCTGCAAAATGCTGTCCAGTTCCCCTTCTTCCCACTACTTCGAAAGTGTTTGGGCTTCTCAACGATGACGCGTTTCGATTACATTCGAATATTAAAAGTTACTTAAACCAATTCTGACACGGCTTTCGGCGTGTTCGTTTAGGTGTCACCAACCTCATCTTAAGCACACAAGCTGCAGACCTCGGTTTGGGTGTCGAGGTCACACCTGCTTAGACCGGTTTACTGTTTTGGAAAAAGTTCACGCCCTGTTCTCACACTCTCAGCTTGGTTTTGCTCCATCTATTTTACACTTGGTAAACAATTATCTCTCAGATCGGTGACTGGGTATACGTGTCTATGAAACACTTTCAATCCTCTTCTAGGTCTTCTCTGGGATTTCACATGGTTCCTTTCTAAATCCCCTTCTTCGTCTGACTTATTCCGGCTATACTTCATCTTGTTTGCTGCCAAACTACAGTGTCACATCAATTTAACTGAGAATCACTCCATCTTACAAAGCGTTTTTAACATCCGATTATGGTTCTTGTGAGTAGTACATATCCTTGAAACGACCTAAATTTGAGCTCCGGCTACGCTTTCATGAGACGATTGTGTTGATCACTGCACCATCGAACTCACGTTAGACACGACCGAATTATAGTGTGTAAATGCTCAGCCACAGTTACATATGAGTGATGCCCAGATTCCCCGGTCGTCTCGAGCGAAGACACAATAGGTGTCATGTTCACTCCAACCAGTGACCCCACGAACAGGTCTTTTCTTTATATCACATTTGGCGAGATCGTTAAACATGTATAACAGTAGATCGATTACTGACGAGTTCTAACAGCAGCAAGACTTAAGCATAGTGATATTTCGAAAGGTACTGACTGAAAAGTCTATGACTCAAGCATAGTGATATTTCGAAAGGTACTGAATGAAAAGTCTATGACTCAAGCATAGTGATATTTCGAAAGGTACTGACTGAAAAGTCTATGAGATTGCAAAAGCCAAATTAGGTGAATGAGGATCAACTTATTCAAACCAGAGTCTTCTGGCCCCAATCACCTAGATGCTTGGCAAGTAATCAACAGACTTACTTTTAACTTAGTAATGCAAGGTCCTTTAACTCTAACCAGTAATTCTTCACACCTACCATCTTGGCTGTGCACCTATTAATGGGATGTTCAGTGAGAAATATGTGGACTTCGTGATTCCGACGAACCTTTTGTGGTCACATAATTGCTGTCACCTTGAGTCACTGACGGTAGTTCATTTGAGTGTAGTATTCGAAACATTTCTGCTTAGTGACCATTGGTTATTTCGCTCACGCTTGTGCATCCTTTACCTTAACTTACAGTTCAGACGTCTACATAGAGTTACTTTGCATAGAAACCGATTAACGAAGAACATCCAGTTTTCTTTCTTTTTCCTACCCTCACCATTCATTTTCACCCGAGCGTTTCTCTACAAAGTATCGAATTCTTTGCGCAGGTTCCATTTAAGTGTACAAAAAGTGTATACACTATTTCACTAACCCTTCGTACAATCGATTTCGCAAGGAAGAAATCAATCAAATAAGATTTGCCACTCTCCTTATTACGAGTCGACATATTTGCTTTTTCCAACACTTGCGTTTTTGCTCCATTCCACATTAGCAGTTACGTATTGGACGGCTCACGGTCGATGTGTGAAGATTAATCGCTGGTGTAACATTAAGTGGTGCGCCAGAATCTGACACGGCCGTTTTTACTTTCACCAAAAAGCTAGGTGTTAATTTATTTTGATCCAGGTGCATCTCAAGCACCATTCAGTATTTGCTGAACTTCTGACTCTTCATTGGTCACTTTAACGGATGGTGATTTGCACCGCTTGGCGAAATGGCTCTCCTTCCGACAATTACAAATCTTTCTGAACATCGTACAATTCCCTTTCTGTTGTTCTTTGTCTCGGCCGTAAATCAGGCAGGGATATATTGCGACCTTCACTGGTGCGTGGCCAGTTGATTTGAGCTCCGTTTCGTATCCATTGTTAACGCCTTTCATCCTCTGCTCCGTAATCTCTTGGCTACAACAAATACCAGTACACAGAGCAAGCGTTAACTGTCTCACCCTCAGCAATTTCTTGGTCGCTGCTGCAACCTGAGTGTGAAGAACCGCTCGACCACGTATGAAACTCTCCTTCATTCACTTACAAGGGTTGCAAGTTTTAGCCAGCTCTTCCATTGTCGTCACATACTAGTCGACAGCTTCTCAGTGATGACGGTTCTTCTGAACGAAACGTAAACGTCCAAGGCTTCTTTCGCCTGGCCAAGACAATATTTTTCTAATCTGTTGATCGCCGTACCAGATTGTTCTTGTGTTCGTCGTCAGCAAAAGTCATATTTATCACAATCTGTCTGCCTCCGTTTCCAGCGCAATACACAAGCATCGCCAACTGGTATTCTATCGATCCTTCAGACAAACTGCTTAGCACAGCAAAATCATCAGGCTTCCCTTCCTCATACTTCCGGCAAACGGCTGCTGTCGGTCACGTCCAACCCCCTTGGAGGAACTATTACAATGGCCTAGGAATGTGCATGCAGCCCTTTTTGTTCTCTGACAGGATATCGAGTGCTGGCTTGAACTACAATAGTCTGACAGGTAGCTAGCAATCTCAATTTACTGGAAGAAATGTGCTCTTCTTATAGAGGAACAATGGTATTTACGATTGCTATTGAGCGAGAGGAGTTCCTGAGTTGTGGTTGACCAGTTCGCTGCTACGTTCTGCAACCTTGCATCGAAAAGCCCAACTGTATAAAGTTGACGTACATTCAAACGGATTGTTTTAATCTCCACCTCTCAGGAGCAAATTCGGTGCAGCAGCTGATCGCCGTTTTCGACCGACTGGTGCCGATCGACCACAATTCCGTCTGTAGCATTTTGTGCGCGAAATCTGATTGGTTGCACCTACTCCATTCAGAAAACCGCACCAGTACAATCTCATGATGTTGAGCAACCGAGTCCAGAAGGGAAACTTTTGAGCTCATGGAGTGCTCCATGGCTAGACAGGTAGAGTGCTTGCCTTTCCTCAGCATGCTGCGTCTGTCGCTGGTTCGAATCCAGCCGAAGCCCGGATTTTTCATAGTAATCGTATTTGCCTGCTTATTAGTTGAGGTGTTTGTTTGTCTATGAACAAAACATGGTCAAGGCGGTTCTTATTATCAGTTGCGTGCTTCCTCCACCTAATGAATCTAGGAATGTGTGCTAAGATGAATTTCGTGAGTTGTGGCAGACAACACCACGATTGCAGCCTTGTCCCACAGTTTACCAGATGCATAAGAATACCATTTTTGTTTCAATATAAATTTTATATTACTGATGCGTAACCTGTTTTGAAAGACGGTGGCCAGAGAGCCTATCTGATTGTGCTTGTTGAAACCAAATGTGGGGGTGATGTTCAACATACAGGTAACTTACTTCTGAATGCTAGACCCTCTTGGACGATTCACGCAAGTAGGTCCAAATTTTTACAACACGAAAGGTAACAGTCGCGCCAGCGATGAGGAGGGAAGGTATAACTAAGTGCAGAGGACTGAAACCGAAAAAGGAGAATATGAAAATTATTGCAACTATCATTCCAGTATTTGACCATTCATCCTGTTTTCCCCCTTGGGGGTCACGATAATTTCTATCTTATGATTCCCGCGCTGGAGATAAAAGGTAACTAGGCTAGAATAGTCTTAACAATAAATAAACGACATCCAACAAGCCAGTCAATCAGATCGATCCCTGCGCCTTAGAATGAAGGAACACGTGCCCAAGTATATCGAGGACTTGATGTGTGGTGTGACCCGACGCGACCCTACCAAACAACGCAAGCCGGCTTCTTCGATCGCCAGACACCTGCTAGAGACCGGTCATGTGGTCGACCCGACAAACGCTTTCCGCGTGTTGATGCGTCATCACAAGCCTGTCATTCTTAAATCACTCGAAGCGCTGCTAGTCACGCGTAGCAAGCCGGTCCTCTGTGTGCAAAAGCTATTGACCTTGAACCTCCGTCTGCCATGGTTTTGACCAATGACAGACCAGTGTATACGTTGACTTGATGCATGAACTTAAATCGCCTAAACATTTTTTATTTTCACCGCTGTTATGTGTTAGCAACTGACGAGAACATACGAAATGGTATTACCATCTTGCAAAACCGGTCTTCTGATTTCACTGTTCAAATATATTAATGTCCCGAAACATTTACATACTCATTTGCGCGCATTTGTGTGCAATTAATCCTGTGTATATACATATACACATGCATGTATGCGCATTAACATATTCCCACTTATGTATGAAAGTGGACACAAAGCCTTCACTCACACACCTCCTGGTCTTAACCCTTCGGGTTTACACTGGATAAGTGGTGCGTGAGTGGTGACGTTTAAGCGCAGGAACACATTCCTCTGCATGCAATTACGGGGAATGTGGACTTCGACAGAAACACCATGCCCATGCCTACGAAGCATTGTCCAACTCACTGGTTGTGTGGAATCTGTCAACTTATCACACTGAATCTAACAATACCATCGACTGCCGCAGGCTGATCGCAGAAAAGCTCACCCACGGTGGGACTCGAACCCACAATCTTCTACTTAGGAGGCAGACGCCTTATCCATTAGGCCACGCGGGCTCAGCAATATGCGCAGAAATGACCCAGGAATCAGTAATTATTGGTAAACAGAGTGAGATCGGATTTAGATTAAAACATTCCTGTGGAAGGCCCCCCGAGGTAGTTGGAACGTAGAGTATTAAAACTTGTTTCTAACGTTGTTTTACTCTCATTCTGTTCATCAATAACATGTTAAACACGACGCCCAAACTGTCTGACTTCTGTCTTACTAAATCTGGTGCAGATGTCTATGACAAGTCGTTATATTTAAGTGCATTGTTCATACAGGTAGATTTGTTATTGTGACTGACTGCTCAAGTAATTCTCAAATTTCTTAAAGTGGTTTCAAATAGACCACGTGCCAGAGAATACAACCACTATATATTTTGTCAATATCTCCCTTACTATCAAGCCAACGACATTCGGTGCTCGGCGGCAAGTGAGCGAAGTCTGTTAAAAAGCGCTGAGCTGAATTGTGATTGGATTAGTTTATAGAGAAAGGCCCGAACACGAAACTGGGGAAATAATTGCGACAACGTTATGCAGCCATATGCTATACGGTGCTTGCAATCCGAGTTCTGCGTTTTTCTTTCTACTGTAAAAAAACACCAAGACAAACCTGGATTTCCACCGGTATGATGTGTGTCACTACCCTTATTTGGCTTTTGACTAGATACATGCTGAAAAAATTTGCGCCACTGTTCAGTGAAGCGATGACTCATCGTCAGCGTTTACCAAGGTAACCCAAATGTTGACTGACCAAAGAGACTACCCACGAGTAGCTAAAATAGGTTGCTGATGAGTAGTCGGGGATTTGGTTTATTTTCAAGTTGACCATCACTCACATTTGATCGCAGCGTTCGCATTCAGATAGACGTTGCAGCCAGCCTCTTTCGCATGGGAGCACTAGACTCGAGTTTCGCTCTCATTAGAGCTCGTCAGTAGTGCATATCCTTGCCACGGCCGGGATTTGAACTCCGGACATTCCAATCATGAGGCAACCGTGTTAACCACTGCGCCATTGACCTCACATTAGGCACGACCGAATCATCAAATCTGAACGCTCAACCACTCTCGCTTGTGAGCAATGATCAGGTTGCCCGATCGTCTCGAGAGGAGACACAGTTACTGCCTGTTAACTCCAATCGATAACCCCGCGATTAGGACTTCCGAGACAGGTCGAAATCAGTGAACTCATTAAATGCGAATTCTTCTCCAGTTCCTTCAGCCGAGGTCCTTCAGAAGATTTAAGGCCGATCGCGGTAATGGTCAACATTGTATGACTGCTTTAACACCCACGCACATCGTTGATGAACCGGTGAATTTTCGTTTTCATACGCCGGTGTAGTGTTCCCTAAGGTTAAACAAAACGTTTCTTAAGAGCAAAGGTGCAGATGCTAAGCAAATTACGGTTGCTCCTGCGCCTTGAAGTATACGGGTTGTCTGAAGATCCACTCAAACAGGTTGAATTAAGCTGCGCGTTGGTCATGACACTCATCTTCAAACCGACAAGCCAAAGTCGAGTTCACCCCCTGTTTGAACTTATCAGGCAGAGGTAGTCTGGTAGAAAATCGGGTCGACACAGTTTTGTCACGAACAGAAAGACTGATCCTCTTGCCCACAGGCTTTATAGGTATTGTTGATGACTCCAGAAATCACACAGTGATACATACTTGATGCGTAACCTGTTCACTCCCCTTTGGATTGGATGGACATGGTCAATTTTCAACTGCCAGTTTTCACAGGTTACGGCCACAGGAGTTAGAAATGTTGCGTCTAATAGTTCATAGTGTTCACCCTGAAACCGGTACCTCATAACGGATCTCATCCTTCCCTGGACCAATCAAGTGACGGTAGTGCGATTGACAATCGAAACCACTAAGTGGACCACGCCTGAGATCAACGGAGAGTTCGTGATTTCAGGACAAGTAAAAGATAGACGGCACTGTTTCATTCATGACAGAAATTTAGGTTGGTGAAGCTTCTGTGTTAAGTGTGATTGACAACATTACCGATTGGTTACAGGTTGTTTTCAAACCGGGCGATCATCGTTGTTTGTTGTTGCTCTTGGATATTCGGCAAAAGTTGATCGCGTGAATTTTGCCAAGTAGTGTTCATATGTCCGGTCAACGTTTGTTGCCTAATCCTACATACGACCTTAGTCAGCTCATATCTGAATCAAGTTTATTCTATCTAGCTTGACTTGTTATCTGATAAAAGGTGGTCTTTCGAAATGACTAATCATGAGGTCATATATGTAAGCTGGATGAATGGGAACGAACGTGGAGATACAAGGGTGGATAATTCGGGGATTGTATGAACATTTTTGCAAACCAGGGTAGGCGATTCACTTCAGATGTGAGACGCTAGATGGTCAGCTGGAACGAGTGAGTGGGTTTCCCTCGGACGCCGTTTTCACAACAAAATTTATTCCCAATAACTTCAGATTAGGGCAGCTAATTTAGGAAGCTGTGCACAGTCCTTCAGGGAGTTTCAAAATACTGACTGGATTGAGCGAAAAAAAAACTAGAAATGGTATGATTGCAGGTACACCATTAACTGTGGCACACTAGTAACTCGGATAGCGTTTCTAGCTAACGATTTTAGTAAGAACGAAGACCCTAGCCGGGCAGAAGACGCTGACTAACTTTACCTAATGGACTGGTCAGGGTCTTATTAGTTTGTGGCCACCACGCGATCTGGTGACATTGAACAACCTGATCATACATAGCACACAAGCTCCCCATGTGAATTCTCAGCACGACTGAGTTTGCCAGCGTGGACGTAAGACAAGTCAGGGGCAATTAGCGCCTGCAGGAGCGCAGCCAATTAAAGCTGATGCCTCCTACTACCCCGTCTCGTGATATTCGGACGGTATCCGGATTTCCACCGGTCTGTTCTCACTTGCTTGATTGGGTACTAATGCAACCTGTAGGGTCTGGGCGTGAGTCGGTTCGAGGGCAATCGTGCGAAAAGTGTATTTACACAGAATGTGTCTGTAACAGTAGACGCTTTTAACGTTCTGTAGTGGATCCGTTTGCTTGCCCTGATTTTCAGAGCAAACGATAATCTATCACCGGCTTAAAAGTAGCTGTTGTGTAACCATAAAAGACAACCGGTAGTGGAAAGTCAGACAACTGTCCATCCATAAAGTCATCTTTGCCACAGCGACCCAATGTCCTCCGCTGGACTGAATGCGTCGGTAACAGACGCACTTCGAGTAAAGTGGCTAACTACCGAGAATACCAAATCAGTAAATTTTGTCTTATTTCTGAATCTTTAAAGCTTTAGCCAACCTAAAAGAGAGAAGCTACTTGGAAAAAGCACACCACTACTAAAAGAGAGAAGTTACTTGAAAAAAGCATGCCCCTACTAATTCATGTTTTCTACTCTCGAGGAGCTCTTGCACAGACCACATGCGCTGTCGTTCCATCACACCCAACTACTTATGTCAAAGGTTGAGTGGGTGAAAGTTTCTCCCAGGAGTGATTCAGACTGTTCGTGCGATAATATGGCTGCAGCTTCATACCACAAGCGAGAAGCGAATACAAGTCGTAATGTTGTCCTTGAGGACTCGAAAGGTGGTAATTATTCAGAGATGTAATCGGCAGCACAGTGTTCCATGGATTGTATTTGATTATATTTCCAGTTCAACATCCCTACCATGTGAACAGCGGGCATAGTATGTACAAGAAGGTAGTACGTTCAAGCACTCTGGCTATCACGTCTACTAGGCAGTCAAATGCTGTCTATGAAGCAGCACCATTCACTGATCACAGTATCCTTCTGACCCCAACTGTTTCTCAACACTTTGTAAACACTTTGTAAATGAAAGACCGTAATGTAGAAATTCTAAGAACAGGGATTCTTATTTGCTAGAGGGAAGTAGTTCAATTCCTGAAGATGGATAACCTTCAGAAACTAAAACGCAATGAGCAAGTTCATTTGCGCTAGTCACAGCTGGATCGACCTTGCTGTATTTAATCAGTTCCTGACTTCATTATGTTTTTCGCCCACACCGATTTGCTTGTTTTTCCTGCAACTATGTGTAATAATCTTCTGAAACCAAGATATAAGTACAACTTAATAAAATGATTTATTTTCGCTCAAAACATGACTTCAATAATCCAGTTGGGAAGCCTTGGCGTGTCAACACCAAACCAGTCGCCCCAACACCCGTGAGTTGTTGCGGGTGTTCTATTGATTGACTATCTTAAGTGGATAAGATGCCTACTAGTTGAGTTAAACGCAGACGATATAGTCATACCTGATTTGCAAACTGCTTTCTCTTTCCGGCATACAAATTAACCTTTTATGTAAAAGCCTTTCATTTAAGGACATTAGATTGTCCGTATTGCATTTTCAGGCTACAAAACTGGATCATGACTGGTCTAATAGAGCCGTCTTTTCGCGGTTGTTTGGTTCTGACTGTACGTATTGGCCACTACGATGAGACGATGTTCGAGGAAATGCTTGAGTTGTCAAAGCTTGCATGTGGTCCACTAGAGACATATACACCTACCTATGGGGGACAGTGAGCACAAATCAATGAAATTCGTTAATCACCCTGTGATGTGCAACACAGTTGCAGTCAAGAGGCTTCCTGGACATATTTTAGTATTCGAAAACCAGCCATGGGTGACAGACGCAAGTGCATTTGCATCAGTCCTGAAACTCTCGGGAGTATTATTGAAGTTTTCAGAAGAAACGATGATCGCCGCATAGTACCCCGCCTAAATTGAGTCACTTGTGAGATAGCGTGTCGATTGTACCACTTACAAAGAGCAACCCCGCAGAGGACAGAATTAAGACTGCATAAATCGGGAATCGACATGGTACTGAGATGGATCTCCACGAACTAGACGTTGACTCTTGCATTTTTGAAGATACATACGACTATTATCAGCCGATTTTTTTAGTGAGCGTGAACAGTGTGAACCTAGCAGCATGACGGTATTTTGGTTATCATTTGTTGGAATAATATGCGAACTCCGAAACTCTTAGCTGAGTCGATAAGACGAACTACAATTCATTTTTTCACAAGGTCGTTGGGACGCTGTTTGAATGGAACGAAACCATGCATTTCTATCACCAACAACAGAGGCCGAAACCCACATTTGATGGAATATGTGGATTTCAATTTCATGGTCAGTTTTATTCTATTCATACAATTATACTTTGTTTCCGAATTCAACGTGATTCGTCAGTCTGCGTTGTCCGCCCTTATCCGCAGCTGTTTGATACATTATAATTCATTTGAATTCCATAAGCTCTAAATCGCCCGTAAACTGTTGAAATGTATCTGAATTGGTTACTTATATTCCGTTTCCCACCGTAATATACCATGAGTAACAGTAACGTCTTATCTATCTTACCTCCCGGATTAGCTGGACGATTTACCACGCGTTTCCGATGCACTGTTATATGCGTTTGTTAACCTAGTCGTAAGTGACTGTTCATTTAAATTGTTTATTAATCTACTTGCAGAAGCACCTTTGATGCCAGTATGTACATTCACATAAAATCTTCTGCCCTATGTCGATTTTAGGATATATACGTTTCTCAAAATGCACAGAAGACAGGAGACTCTCTGTGAATATATGCAATGATATGGGACGTAGTTCAACAAGTACAGGAATATATATGTATAATATATACTATATACAGACCATGTGTAAGACTAGGCCACTAGAACGCGTAATCGGACTCCTATGTTGAGTCAACAGAAGCAGCAACAGAAGGCTCTATTTTGACCTATTCGCATCGAAGGGGTGCCTACAACAGTAATGACTACAGACAATGGTTCCGTGCTATGATGTATAAACCGAAGGTGGGCACAGCTATGTCAGTAACAATGGTGACCTACGACAACGCTCATTATACTGATCTGGAAAACAGCTTCTTTGAAGTTGTTTTTCAAGGAAGGCAGCCACTGTGATTAAAACCGTACTCGTCCATGCTGTAACCCACTGAGAACGTCTGGAGCCTTAAGAAAAACGGGCATGAAGCAGCATTTGCGGGTTCACTGTGATTCGTTGGTAAGTGTTGATTGTGACCAAGAACCGAGCCAAAAGTAATAACATACGCGTATTATGGAACAGGTAGTCATGTTGTCCTAAAGTACTTCATGGGGAACAGTATGCCTATTTTGTCGACTACTGAACGAATCAATGTGCAGGCGGCATGGAAATACTACCGTAAAGGTGAAGTAGAACTATTAACAACAGAAGCCGTACTCAAAGCTGTCATCATGGGATTGATTTTCTTCCTCATGCACACGAGTGGTTTTGTTGGGTGGAAGTTGTGAATTTTGAACTGGTCGAGTCGTCGTTTCAGCGAAGGATAAGCACTTGTATAATCCCAAGTAGTCGACTGCCGGCAGTATTTTCCGGTCTTATCCAAAGGTTTAATGGGTAGAGGTACTAATCACCTATGGCCGTATGATAATCATAGTTGACGGACACAGCCCAGTAGCATATTTCATTCGTACACCATCATACACATTGCAGCGAATCACAGTGCATCTGGACAACTCGTGGGATGTGTGGAATAATCTTGATGCCTCTGATATTCTTGCCGTATATTGATAAATTTCCATTTTAGAACGTTCCTCTACAGAGAATCACGTATGAATACAAACGCACAAGAATTGGGCATATGGCTCAGTGGGTGTGGGTGTAAGCGTCTGTCCCGATAAGCTGCATATGGTATATTATTAGGTAATTCCTGCACTCGCTCTATAGGCGCGTGCAGTTTCAATACCTCTTCTAATTGAGAAGCACTTATTGGTGTATCGGAAACACAACGAACTAATGTTTCATTCTGTGTAGATAAGGTTTTCTGACCTTGCAGTATAAAGTGGGAATCTCCATGAATGCATTAACAAATGTTTGAGACCAGTCGCGATGCCCGACAACCTGACTTCTTCGTTAGTCATATCAAATCGCGTGATACCCGAACTGGTCGCCTTGCTTGTAGACTTCCTTTGCCGTTAGTCTTTGCGTCCTCGGTAACGACCTAACTTTCTTCCGGGTCAGGGCTGCCAAAATCAGAGGAAGTTTAACATTTCTTAAAGTATCTCTCTGGGCATCATAAAACCTTACCCCAGTTCAGTTGAAATTAGAGTTACGGTATCACTGAGACCAACGACCGTGTGACACTCGACCGACAAACTCACTTCCGTTCGTTCAGGTTTGCTGATAAGTTTTAATCCAATTTTGCTATAATTTGCATAGCCCTTAAGACGAGCGTAACATCGTATGCTTTATTTATTTCTGCTAAGGGTAAACTGTAGCGCTCATTAGTGGCAGAATGTCACTAGCAGATGGAGTAAACCCTGAAACTCTTGGTTTATTTTTTACTCGCAACCGACCATGTTAGCTCATCTGAATTAAAAGTTCGTTTGATGGGAGACAGCTTGTTTTCAGTTGCTAATTAAATTACAAATCCAAAATTGCATTCGACACGGCTCTTTTTGGCTTTTCAAAACAATGTTCTGATGAGACCGCGCTCATAAACAGATAACACGAGGCCAGAAAATGCCAGGGGTATTGACCACTCTAAGTAGGTTTACGATTAATGGACCCCCGGAATACCTTGTCTTAAGGTCGCATGAGTAGAGCAACTGAAAATTCTAGGCTAACATTGAACTCGGTTTTTCAGGTAACGACAGCAACTAACATTGCTTCGATGGTTCAACGATCGCTATGTCCGACAAAAGGACACAAGTCACCTCTGTGCACGTCAAGCTGTTTAGTGCTCCATACAACAACTAACATTCTCATCCTTAATTTAACGCTCAAGCTGACCGGTTTGTGAATACTTTTAGGCGCAAGCTCTTACTTTCAAGGGAACAGGAACGATAAAGCATGTCTTTCAACAATTGTCATTTACTTATCACATAAAACTTGACCCAACTTTCAAGGGTGCCTTGTTATCTCGTATAACAAGATGTGACAGATGACTACACATTGTCGTTACCACTCCGAGGTTCGTTGACTTCACGGTAGACACTCACATGGAGAGCTTCAATTCTGGGCACATTTTCAAGTAATGACGGTTTGAGCTGAATTCGTGTATGACGGAATATCATCGTGTACAAAAGTGATATTAACTAACTTTGGATAGTTATCTTCAGTAACAGGTATTCCTGTTGATGACATCACTTTCGGTTATGTGAAAGCGATACTTCAATCGAAGAAACTAACTCCTTAGTTGGCATACACCGTTTTGGAAAACAGTGGCCTTTATCGACCTGGCAACCTTGTTCGATCTTAACGGTGTCCGTTCTAGGCTAAACTCATATAAATGCAGTCACGTCGGTGCTGCTGAAAATGGGTTTGTTGATTAATTCCTGAAAAATGAGGCTCACAATCGGCCAGCTGGATTACCAGTACCGTGCCATCGATTACTTTTCTCTACTTTCTCGGCTTAATATATGTTTGCTTGCTTTTAGAAAACGCCAACTTCAACACGCTATATTCAAACTCATGAAAGAACCCAAGTGATTCAAATGTGAGCGGAAAACTATGAAGAGAAATACAGGGATTTATAATCTTCCAAGTATCCTGAGTAAAATCGAGTTCTGAAGTGTTGATATCAGTCTAGTTTGCGTGCGTCTACAGTTGCGTAGTTGAAGTGAACGGTGGATTCATAAGCGTTAAATGCAAAACAAATTTTACTGTGAGGCGTATGCTTTTGAAAGTCATGTGATTGCCTGTTTGCAACAATGTTTGTGTTTCCGCCGTCCATCGGTGGAGCGTAAACGTCTCTATGTACGTCACCGACCCCTTGTCCTGTGAGCGCAGCTAGGCTGTATGACTCTCTTGCGAAAGTCAGCTGGGAACGTGCTTTCTTCTTGAGTTTCATCCGACGATTTTGGAACCAAATTTTCACTTGGGTCTCAGTCAGTCCGAGTTCTTTGGCGAATTCGATTCGTCTCGTCCGAGTTAAATAACGATTGAAGTGAAATTCCTTCTCCAACTCAGTCAGTTGTTTATTAGTAAAGTTTGACCGTCCGCAAGTTGATTTGCTCCCTTGGAACGTTGAAAATTCTGACCATCTCTTAGCAGTCTCACAGTTGTTCAATCTCGATAACAGGATATCAGAATTCATTTGGTTTGTACAATTCTTTGGAATTCCGCTGGTTGAATTAGACCCACCGGAGTCATGCAGGCTTTCGGGTCGCTTCTGTTGTTCCTTGGTCGATGATAGTGAAGCTTCTGCTACTTTCAAAGAAAATGGAACATTACCAAAATTGGAATTATCAATGAAGAATTTAATTTGAATTTAATTTGAAAATCAAGTTATACGTGACTATTATACGTATCGTTCATTCATTCTGAGACTTCTTTCAGGTCACCTGAAGGTTTTTGTTTCCACAGAATGCATGCTTGTCCCGTACTCAACGTTGGATTTTCAAATAAAACTGTGCTCTTTACAAATGTTTCCTGAATTCGATTTTCTTAATGTCATCGTTTGTTTGCAGACCACTATTGCAGTGGAATACACTGATAGAATGGGTGACCACTTTTATGAAATATTCGTTCATATAGTAAAAAAGGATTTTGCATCCAGTGACTAGAAAGCTGACATAATTGGAGAGTGTTCAATTTCTTATATTCGATCTGACATCAGCTCATACACACAGTTAAAGACTTTATCTTGGCGTTGTTGGACGATTAAACCTAAAACACAAACTAACACATGCAGTCTCATTCAGTGGAAGAAAACGCAAGCCACTTTTTTCCACTGACGAGCGTACTGATCAATATGAAATGTGAGTGGTGAACACAGTCGAGGTCAGAGACCGCGTGAAGCAGATTACTATCAGTTATGCATTCATGAGTTCCCTTGATCGCTCTTGTCTACCCAAAATGTGTCCAACTGAAGTACGTCTTGGTATGTTGCAAGACAGTAAAGAGTATAGGATGTAATGGGCGGCAAATTTACTTCTTAATGTTAAAACTATGACAAGCAGCGCACAAAATATCACTCAACGAGTCAATGATTTGTGTGATTTCAACTTGGAGGACGTCTTAGTCGTGGGATCATCCGTTAAAGTAAGCCGTTTAGTTATTGTGTACTCTATCGCTAACACCAACTATTCGGTTAACCCACGTGTTACAGCAACATAATGCGTTGCGTTTACTTTGAGTAATCAACGGATTGCCCGGTAGGCGGAGAGAGAACAACGCATTATTGTGTCCGTGTAGAGTATAGCCTTTGTAACTTGGGAGAAGAATAATCGAATGGTTTCTAGCCAACAGTCTAATCATACCTGACATATCCAGTATACATTAGTTGAAGTCCGTTAGTATCGGCTAGCTGTTTCAAACCTGACGGCAGTCGTCTTCGATTCACTGTACTTTTACGTGTCTGCACACGATTCTGTTCAACAGTCGCCCAGGTGACAATCGCTAACAACCATTCTTTCTTCTACGAATCAGTTTTCCCACCAACTTGCCATATTTGTCACAAATCACCCTGAGGGGGGGGCTATGTCCTGAGTACCGCACATAATCGGACAAGAAATATGCAAGGTAATCAACACAACTGCTTCCTGGTAAGGGCCCCTTTCTCTCTATGGGGTGACCAAATCCCATACAACAACCATAGGTTACAGTGGATTATCCAGGCATTCTGCATGAACAATACTGACAGAAGATACTCTTGTAGTAATTCCTTGTGACAGAAACATTAATGTCATAATCCAGAAAGACTAGCACACTCGTTCCAATTAGCCAGGCAACAGCTAGTAGGTTAATTGGAACACTGCCACCTTCGAATCTCGCTATCCGTTGCGAGTCCTTATACGCTCACTCTTCCATCGTATTGCTTGTCGTGAAAACACGAGTCATCAAACAGCTTCATATGTTTCAACCGACTGCCAACTGTTGGTCTTCGCTGATCAGGATGTCCAGCTGGATTGGATTGTGCTGAGAAAAATGAAAACGGGTCAAATGCTTGAGCTGTATTCGGTGAAGATCATGAGATCTATTGGTTTTGACAGTAAAGCAATACCAAAGACAACACGCTTCAGGCACTCTGAATGAGTGGATATTCAACCAGGTAACCCATAAAACTGGAGTGTGCTAGAACTGAAAGCTTAGTTCTTCGCATGTCAGGTCCGAGCCAGTGACGCAATGTTAACTGCGTGTGTCTACATGTTTGTCCGAAATCGTAAGTATATATCGCAGTCGGTGATATTTTAACTGATTGTTCAGTTACGGCGGCATTTTTAGGTACGTTGGTGACGTCTTTTTCAAAACATGCGACTGTCATATACATCTTTGTTTTAAGTGAGGCGTAACAACAGGGGCGTAAACATCAACTGTGTTAGACGGACCTATTAATAGCCATGGTACTTTCTGCTACTCAGCCCATTCTTGATGTTCCGTCCTGTCTACATTTTTTCTTGTTACTGGTCAATGGTAGGGCTTAGGGTGATATAACCTGAACATCACTTACAAATAATCACGGATTTCTGTGCCAGGTCGTGAAAAAGATATGCATTACTAACAAGCCTAAATGAGAACGCATGTTGAGTCTGGTGTATTTTTTCGAAAGACTGAAGGGCCTGTGGGAATGCAACACTTGCGATTATCTTTGAGTGCCTTTCAACTTTTGTTGCTTTGTGTTGAGTCTTTTACACTGCATGGACTAGTTCAAGTTTTCAAAAGTTCACGCCGGGTGAGGGTCCAAAATTGACACATTTCCAAGTCATAACAACTGAATACTCACTGTTGGTATCTCAGACAGCGCTGAGCTCACCCCTCTTAAAATGTGCGCGAAATTGGACTAGGGTGCATCTTCTGGTCAGCACAGCCGTGTTGATGCTTAGGTTTCATTATGTTACATTAGCATTGCTGTACGCCACGAACTGTCCGTTGCGATAACAGACATCTTGGTTGATGGAATATATTAACCCGCCCACACTGAAGTTTTGAAATCGAACTGATCATATGGTAACAGCCTTATAGAAGTACGGCTAAGTCCTCACTATACGACTTGCATTATAATCATACGCAGTTTCAGTTTTGAGTGAATAATTGTGTGTACTGGTCATTCATATACTCTAACCTTACAAGTAATCAACCCTAATTTTCCTTCATGCTATATATTAAACTTATGTAAGCACGCTTTTGCCTAATCATCCACCACCTTCTCAGCAGTTTTTGTACTCATCTACAAGCGGAATCTCAGTCCTTGAATGACTGCGCCAAGTTAGTCTTGACTTTCTTGCTCAACGTAACTCTTCTAATAGACCCAATTTGTTATTGATTTTAATATACTGGTAAGCAGCAGTGGATTTGGTTCAATCTCAGTCAAACATACCTCATAAACGATCGCAGCTGCCACAGTAGCATGAACTCCTAGGTCAGCCACTTCCAAAAAGAAGCAGTGGACTCTAGTTTCGCTCTTGTCAGAACCTGTCAGTAGTGTACTTCCTTGCCACGACCAGCGCTAAAACTCGGAACAATTTTCTGAGTCAAGTTTGATGTGCTGAATACTTATGAGTAGCATAACGTAAAAATAAAAAATATAAGAATGGCAAAAATTCTCCATTGAAACCCGTGCCACAGTTACGGAAATACCCTGAGTGGGTGCTTTCTCAATAGAAATTAGTGGGTCAAAACAATTTTGCAGCACTATCATGTTTGCGTTCATGAAGCTCGCTAAAGACCTGCCCCAACCACATTTTTGGCCAACTTTTAGCCAAAACCTACCAATTTTAATCTTGTATGACATACCGACAGTATAGCCGTCCCCCTTCTGACATCTGAAACATTCAGAGGAACACCATAACCTCTGAACATTCAGGCCGTGTAGAGTTCGGTCCCATATCTGACCTGACGTCTTATGTGCCGACAGTATTCCTACGGTTGTATTATACGGAGCACGATACAGGTATTACCATAAAGTAAGTGTGAAACGCACTTACTTACGTCATATTTGTGAAGCCGAATTCCTTTGATGTACCATCTTTTTTTACCTCTGGCGCTGACTCACATACTGGACGCTAATTAGCTTGTTTTTTTCACCCGATCGCTTGACGAGCTATAAAAACGCAATAGCTGCATTTTGTAATTTGACTTCGGCTTTTCGGCACTTGCACTTCGGCACTCGGAACTTCGGGCTGAGACAATAAACGTTCTTTTCGGGAGACTAGTGTTTTTCCATCGTAGTCGGCTTTGGGGGAATCGGCTCTTCGGGGTAAAACAGTTCGTACTATATCACTGCGTCATAGGAATCGTTCCAGTTCAATTGCATCCACTCGGTCGTTCCGCGATATAACAGTCCCTTTACTGTTTAGACGTGCAGCCGCAAAAATCAAAAATGATGTTAGCGAATTACAGTGTCACACACTTGGGCAATCTAGCAGACATATCCCAACCACTGAATCATTTATTGGGGTCCTCATGACGCAATGGTATGGATGAACAATTGAATCAAAATATGACGGTCGTGAATTCCTGGTGTGGTTTCATAGCTCAGTTGGTACAGCACAGACCACTAAGTACATACTTCCCCGGTTGCTGGTTCGACTTAAGCCGAAGCTCAGACTGGGCATAATTAGATCCCATCTAACACGTCGAATCCGTCGCATGATTCATTTGTAGTTACACGGACACTGCTGCACCTATGTTGACTTATTTACGTTGGCTGAACGCAAGTGATTGTCATGTAAGTAGTTTGTTCCGCGTTTTTTGAAGTGAACGGAACAATTGTTTTTAAACAGCTGAATGAGGAACGGATACGAAGGGGTCAGCATCGATTCGTTTCATATACGTCCGGTATAGCGTAGATGGGGTGGAGAATAGGTTCGTAAATACCAGTAAAAACGTTGTTTGTTATGGTATACCTGGCCGGCGTGTCACAAGGGTAAGCAGTGCTCATAATATCCAGTAGCTAGACTCCATCAATCTGACAGACAGTCATCTTCTTCTTGGGGTTTACAGGAAAATTCAATCAAATAAACGTCTGGCTGACAGCGAAACTGGGTGATTTGAAACAATGTAAGTGCTATTCCATTCAGGGGAAATGTCTAGTCAAACTTGACTCCTCTGCGTATTGTTACGTAACATTTCCCTTGAAAATCCGGTGAGTTCGTTTTGGTGTGTTGCTAATGCCTCTTCCTCCCAAGCCTAACTTCGGATATCCACATAGAAGTGTCACTTCTCGAGCCTGAGGTGAATATGCATATAATACATGCCTAAAAGAGGACTGAAATATGTTATTTCATCCAGCAAGATAAAGACTCAGATCAGGGAATAGTTTGATGAATAATAGTGCTCACAGAAGTCTTTCTTGGAGTGGCCATTTATGGGCGGTCAATCGAAAGAAAGCCTGGTCGAGTCTCATGGACTTAATGCGTTGTTCAATGTCTCGTAACCTCATGACCAACATGGTTGGTACGGTTACCGGGCCAGAATTACCAAGTGATCATGTCACCTTCTACGGATTTGGCCGCCGCATACGGATTGTAGTTCCCAATTGTCACTCCGGCGTCCAAACTGAATTTAGGAGCGGTAGTCACCGACGCACCGTGCCTTGAAGTGATTAATCGTGTATTACTGTCGCGCAGACGGTTGCCATCCGAATAGCGGATGGTGAAGCTTTGCTGTTCCCCTTCACACACCACGTGTCACCTGTCACGTGATCCCGACTGCTTGGCGCAGACCTGCGACAGCGTCGTCTAACCCCTGGTTGTGCGCGGCTCGATGATCAAACCGGAGGCGCGCCTGAAGATGTATCACTGGTATCAAATTGCAAAATTGTATTTCAACTTGACCATTACTCAAATTTGATCGCAGCGTTCGCATTCAGATAGACTTTGCAGTCAGTCTCTTTCGAAAACAAGCACTAGACTCAAGTTTCGCTCTCATTAGAGCTCATTAGTAGTGCATAACCTTGCCGACTTCTCATCAGTAATCTAAAATATATCGCCTTGCAGGTTTAATGAGTTCTGTGATCTCGACCTGTCTTGGAAGTCCTAATCGCGGGGTTATCAGCTGGAGTTAACAGGACAGTTACTGTCTTCTGTCGACAAGATCGGACAACCTGACCATTGTTCACAAGCGAGAGTGGTTGAGCGTTCAGATTTGATAAATCGGTCGTGCCTAATGTGCGGTAAATGGCGCAGTAGTCAACACGGTTGCCTCATGATTGGAGTTGCCGGAGTTCAAATCCCGGCCGTGGTAAGGATATGCACTACTGATGAGCTCTAATGAGAGCGAAACTCGAGTCTAGTGCTTCTTTTCGAAAGAGGCTGGCTGGAGAGTCTATCTGACTGCGACGTCTGCGATCAAATGTGAGTGATGGTCAACTTGAAAATAAACTAAATCCCCGACTACTCATCAGTAATTGTATTTCAGCCTGAACGACTGTTTCACTAAAACAGCGTTCTGCGATGAAAAGTTCACAAAGTCAAGTCTTTCTTCTCCAATTGTTTTTTGAACAGGTTAACGAAAATACTGGTGAGTAGTCAGACAGTTGGTTGAGTTAAATTTCCGTCACTCTTAGCTTAACACAGTTTTCGCACGTGGATAAGCCGGGGGCGAGAATAAAAGTCAATTGCACTGTGCAATGCACTAGAATTTCCTATGAATTTGACGAAGATAAACAGTTTCAACCAAATAAGGGCTGTTTTGTGTCTAATAGTCAAACTCCATCAATTTCTTGCGCATTATCATTGTCACACTGTTTATTTGGTGCTGCTGCACTGATCTCAATGCTCTCATTGTATAGCATAATACGTGCTCATCCATACTGACATTGTTTTGACTCAACTCGTCTTTCAGAGTGCTCGTCAGTAAGAAATTAACAAGGGAACGCAAGAGATAAATCATACTACGCTTCTTTTAAGAGTCCCACTGTTGTTTTCTGAATGAAGCTTGTCTTAATTAATGTGCTAGTATTCTACCAAGTGATTCATACAATCAAGCTCTGCATCAAACATATCACTGATGCATATGAAGAAAAAAATCAGACTTCTTTTCTGTAACATATCTGAGCAGGATTTTTCAAACTTTTAATTTGGGAGAATGGCCTATCGGCTGTGCAACTGACGCAGATTTTCGTGACCAAAACAGCACACACGCACACAGTATTCTTCGAGAAAATAAGTGGAATCGTTGTTAACTCACACTCTTTGAATGTCATCTTGTGGCTTACCTTGAAAAGACAAATCTGGAAGTGGGCAATCATGCAGTACTAGTCAATCAGATACCTTGTGAATTTTTGTAAGTGTTTCAAATCCACCTTATGAACTCGTGTAAATTTTTACGTACCTATGACCAAAGTTCAAAGTTTCTGGTCACTCCCGTTGTTACAAGTCTACAAATTACGCATGTTCATCATCTGAGGTTAGCTCTAGAAGACGTCGGTTGTTACAGCAGCGGGGACGAGGTAACCATCCCCAGTATACCTTACTTTCAGGAAATCGGTTTTACGATCAGAGAACGCCTCGTAAACAGTAGTAGGTCAGGAATCGGTCAGAATCCAAATCGGGACGCAAATGTCAGTACCAACCACCGTGGTCATGTGACAGATTATAAGCTAAGCTGGTGGTGTTGACTGTATAAGCTAAACCATCCTTACGTCTGTAATGGATGCAAATGGTGCCAACCAAACCATGTAGGAGAGCCAATCGTAAGCAGGACTAAGCATCCACAAAAATGAGTTGTGGGTATTTTTAATGCCCAATGGACTTTCGACGGTGGGTAACTGAATCTGTAACCGATAAATTGGAAGTCCATATGAAAATCGTCTCAATAATTTACCACGAGAGACTGTTAGGGATTTACGGAGGCCTCGTGGGTGCCGCACTGCTGCAGATGTGCGTCCATTCTTGTCATTACAAAAGTAACTAATTAGCAGGGTGTAATTTACTTAGCCAAGGAATACGCTATTGAACCCTGGCGATTGAAACGTAGCCATCATCTCCTCAAATGAATGAATAGCATCAACATTTTATTAGGGCTGTGTAATATGCAGAGGAGTGAATTGATTGAAAGTAACTGAGACGTTTCATCTTTGTATGTCTATTGATCGCCCAATAACTAAAGCCCGTTTTTAAAGACGTAACTTCGAAGTTTAACTACAGATGTCCGAGCTACTATGTGTTCAATAGTCAACTTCGCCCCCTTTTATATAAAGTGGCATCGATCGTTATTGATTTTCCGAAGATTTCAGCTGATGCAGCCTTAGAATAATGACGTACTATCATCAAATGCTTCGTCGTGTTTAACAGATGTCAGTCACATTCCCTGAGTAGATTGCATGAACTCTTACTAACATGATCTGTTTTTCTTGTTAGTGGTGGTGGGGCTTTTCTAAGGGGCAAGGAAACCAGTGCAAATAATGGTAGGTGCAACATGTTTTTCGGTCTTTGTGAAATTTCGACAATCCATAGAACTCAGAGATATAGTCGAAGTAGGATGTGGCTAATACCAGTTTTGTTTTGTTTTCCATAACTGACTACCACTTACAAACTAACCCATTCCACCTTTATTTCTATTCATAAATGAGCTGACGCAGTTTCATACAGGTCTCCCCATACAATGTATTTCACACATGCTTCGTTAGACCAGATGAACCAGTTACCAATTTGGTCACATGACAGGTTGCCCTGTCACATATCTTCTGACTCGTTTCGTTGCCTATTTCAACCTATTTTAAATACCAACAAATTTGTTACTGACTCATTCTGACTGATGAACCTTCAGTCGAGTACGAAATGTTATTAATAAATTAAGGATTGGTTCCTTAAAGGTTGTTTCGAAGTTAGAGAGTCTTTTTTCTTCTGATTAGAGATTTACTGTATATTATTCCATTTAATTCCATACGAACAATCAGAAAATTTTAGGTACACTTTAAATATTCAGCGCATGACTGGATCCAAGAGTTTTTCAAAATATGGTCTCAGAATTTTTTTAAAAAAAAATTGTGTACCGTCACTTTAGATTGATCTTATTGTTAAAGTGATGAACGGTACTGGTCATAAAACTTACAAACTTTTTAATGGCGGTTGCATATCAGGAGGCTGTTTGGAGCGCTCCAGAATAGTCCATGCCTAATACCTGTTGATTGGGAACATTGAAGGTGAACTGTTTCTGTAGAGGTGACTATTTGTATATGGAACGTTAGTTTCTTGTCTTCCACCGGCCATCTCGCAGCTGTTGGTTAGTGCGTTACCAGCAACGACGTGATATCCCTCGATTCTTGACTATCCAGCCTGTAACTCGGTTCTGATTATGAAGTGTGGATGAAGACTTCAGGCAATACCACTGAAGTTAAGTGAACCAACAAGGTAGATTGCTGTATTAACGACGTGCACACTAACCTTGATCGATTTCAGACCGTGCATAATCTACTATTGCGTGTTAACGGAAAGTTTTGTCGGCTGTACCCAGACAATCCTAAAGATTGTTAACAGAACTCTCTAGAATACCAAACTAGATCATAGGACACCTGGGGCTGATGGGGTGTAGGCAGCCAAGTCACGAGTTCACTCATTCCGCCTGCTTGTCTTAGTGAAATCTACCGTTTCAAGTGGGGGTACGATCGTTCCAACTGATGAAGGCATGCGCCACGATGTCCAGCCAACTTGAACGACTGTGGTGCTTACAAGTGTCAACTCCAATCAGTTGCCATGGCGGTAAGGACCAATTTAGCTGGAAAGGTACGTTGCCAACCTGGTTGCAATCAATTTCGAGGGCGCCGACTTCATTTGTCACCATGACCTGTCTGATTTGATGTCACGTGCACTTCTACAGAGTAGCAACTGTGGCGTCCACCTTCAGCCATTGGGAAGGGGATGCTTTAGATGTTCATTTGATTGTTACACTTTTTCCGCACACTGTTTGAGGAAATACGATTGTTACATTCCTGATTTTCTCTTGTGACGGGTTTAGAGCTGGAACAGTTTTAATTAGATATTCTTCTCATCATCCATGTGAATCGGATTTCTGTGACATGGCTCGTAAGTGCACTGTCCAAACGAAGATGAGAGAAAGCAGAGGGAATCCGCACGACCCCATTTTAAACCATGTTCAGAAGACTGATAGTAAGGTGACCCATTTTTAGGCGTGTGACTTGGAGTGAAGAGATCAAACTTAGATTATTTTCATGCTGAGTTGTTCTTGCTGACTTACGTACCTCAGTGGATGAAGACTTGTGAATACTGTTTACATTCATCTATTAGTCTTGAAAACGCCCTTTTATGTGAGCTGGGTCAAGAACTGCCAACTGTGTCTAGTCACTGACTCAAACACTGGAATTCTTCTTCATCATGAGACATACTGAACCACTGGGTAACTCGGTACCTGTTGGGTAGCCCACAACGCCGTCCACAACCACAACTCTCACTCGGATGATTTGGGTCGTCATCACTGACCTACTCCAGTTATAGGTATTAATCAATACTAGGTGAACGCTATAATCCTGACACTGAACATAAAATACCATTGCTCTGCACGTAGTTAGTGAGTTCTTAACTTAGTCTAAACACTGAAATTCTGATAAGTTCGCCCCGATCCAGATTGCTTAGGTTCAAAGCGAAGTCAGTGTTACCTTCCTATGAATGTGAACAACACCAGAATTGCTACCCAGGGTGTTTTCAAGATCGAAATATCTCTTGTTTTTGTCGACTGTGCGCCGTAAATGATTACGAAGCTGAAGAATGATTGTGTACATATGCTACAAAATATTGGAGTATGTCTTAGAGGCAGTCATCATTCAGATTCAGAAATGTGTAACCCAAGTTTGAATACCTAGGAAACAATGTAATCAGTTAAGTATAGAGGCAAACTGTAAGTAGAACGATGAACATTCGATAACACTTTCTTGTAGACATTGATCGATTAATGAGTGAGGCGAACGGACTGTATTCATTCCTGACGTGGGGGAGAGACTTCAAGGATAAAGCGCAAAGTGACAAGGACATAAAAACATCAGCGATCACAACGGGAATCAGAAACTGAAGAGAGAAAAGAAAGCCGGTTTTAGTTTTTGCTAAGGCCCTGGTGATTCATAGCAAGTAACCGATAATGCTCTACGCTAACGAAATGACATTACAGTGGTAAAATATTGCAAAAAAATTTACTCTCTTTTACCTATTCTCCGCAGTGTCTAATTTATTTCAAGCCTCCATATTTTCTGTCATATTCGTAGCAGTATTGCCTGTGGTTTTCTTGTTACGTACTCAAAATGTACTCAATGATTGTTCATTCTGTTCTCTGTACTGACTACTCAGATATTCTATAGGTGAAAGATAGATCGCCTGACAATCTGATGACTACCAGATCCCTCAGTTTGCCTACGGCTCTTTGAATAATCAAGTATGAGTCACATCCACTTACAGTACTGAATGCTACCTGCTCGCTAGACAAACCGTGGTGTCTTGCCCCTAAATGCATACTCGTTTGATAGTTTAGCAACAAATTGTGTACGAGATAATGTGAAACTTCTGTCCCAGTTACCGTTGTAGCCTAACGATAGTCTTAGGTGTTCGAATATGTATGATACGTTTTCCAGTGTATACTGCCATGAATTAAGCACAAATCCATTAGATATGTCGATCATGGTTTACATGAGATTCCAGCTTTGAACTCCCCAGTATTTCGTCAATGAAAACAGAAACTATGCAACTGCAACTTTTGTTGCTCGCAGACAAACCAAAATGACAACAATGGTTCGATAGTTCGAGCAATTACTAAAAACGTTTCAAACGCATGCGTAGCAGCAGTAGCTTAATAGATGGTACGGGGTTATACCAACTACCATGTGCCTGTGCTAAATCCGAATCAGAATAGGGGAAGATCATAGTGGCACACCAGCCTCAATATGAACGGTTTGAGTTGGATGGTTAAATTTCTGGGGAAGGTTAACTAACGACCTCCTCCAACATAGTCACGTGGAAGCTTCTCAGGCTGTATGTTAGATTGTCTAGATCTGTGATCCGCGAGACGGGGATCAACAAATTCCTTCTAGTAAATTGTGTTACCAACGGAAGTCACCGTGTCTCTTAAATCGGAGTGAGGAGCAAAAGAAAAAATCGCTTGGCCATTCGAGTGGCTAAAGTTTAACGGGCTTTTCGGGAGGTCCGTCCCCCTCTAAACGAGTTGGTACCGCGAATGAAGTTTAAATTTCTTCCTAGCCGTGGATACATAATCCGGTTCCTTGACATATCAACTACGGGTCCAGAGTCAGGACTGCCTCTGCCAGGAGCGTGTTTTTCCCGGCGATTTATCTTTCAATGTTTCTCATACGCATCCTCCGTATCATTGAGAATGGCGAACACTGCCCGTCTAGAGTGATTAAGACTGCGCTCAGTAGGCGCCTTAGAGAAAGAGCAGTAACTCGCTGACCGTGCTCGTAAATGTCTTCCCGGATAGATTTGTGATCATGTATATGTGAAATCGGTTTAATCTACAAAGAAATGCATCAGCAATTGACAGAAAGCACGTTTACGAAGTTGTCACTTCGTGCATTATTCAATAGCTTAAGCGCCATCTATTGTCCTATCATTTCATCGTAGACGGCATTCACCGTAGTTATACTATGCAGCTAAATTATTAGTTTTATGCTACTAGCCCTAAATCGGAAAGCTATATTGCCGGTTTACAACTCATCTGTGATCATTTAATCATTCGCTTGAGTCTAATCACTAGATTATAGGTCACATGACTGGGCAGTGGCTTGAGCGGATGGACGAGTGAAAGAAAGTTCATCACTAAACTAAGCAAATACCAGCTCGTCTTAGGTGGACCGTTGAGCTTCATCGAATCGATCGTAGATATATCTTGACTATCGCGATCGGATGTCACAACCGAACTTGTACGAGGTCATTCAACTCGTCCAAGTTACATAACAACTGACCGGCTCATCGGATCGATATGCTATCAGCTGACGTCCTTCTCATCTTCACAAACATTTATGGAAGCAACGTGACATTGCGAATTTTTATGGATAACTAGCTGCATATAAAATATTTTTGGTTCGGACTTTAATACGTGTAATAAACATAACAGATTTGAATAGAACCAAATTTGTTGTGATTTTTCCCTGTGAATTTCCAAAAATTGAAGAAATCTTCACGGGAAATATGCTTCTGCTCTGACGTTCCTGCTTGCATTCAGAAAATTTTTCAGGCCGGGTGAACCGGATACAAAATTGAGAGTATTTAAGATAAATAGTGCGTGGTTAACTATACGGAACTCTAACTGACACCGACAGTCAACTAAATCAATCCGAAACCGTCCACCTTACACCAAGGATGCCAAAATTATTGAAAATACTTATGGTATTTTTGGTCTGGTTACTCTGTTTGATCTCTGCACTCGAATGTTGTCTTGTAGTTCAAGACCACCACCTAACAAATTTGTTAATTCCCCTGCTACCATTTTAAAATCCGACTACCGATTTCACGCTACTCCAGCGTGACCTTATATTCGACCTTTATTAAACTTCTGCTGATAACTGTTGACTAGACATATTGTAGACGAGACGGTCAAAAAGGTCTGACTATCCCCATTGTGGCATTTGGTGACGAAAATTGTTTTATTTCGTCAGTAACAATATCGGTGGTCTCAGTTATATTTCTATGACATCTCGACTTTTCAGTAAATCAGTGCACATTTGAACTAGGTTTCGGGCTCACATGATCCGTTGCCTGTACAAGACCCTTAATGAGAGTGCCTGTGCTCGACCAGAGATGACAAAAAAGGATAGCAACCAGCCAAGTTTTCTGGTGAGCCTGGTGCCGGGTGAATTCACCATTCAAAACAGAAATCCAGCAGCTGATTACCAACTGTGTATCACTAATCTGTATTTACTTGAATATCATGGTGTAAATGACTTTATGCCTAAACAAAACTCGTTGATCTTTAACGTGATAATATTTTATTCCGAGCTTTCCAGCTTGGTAACTTTGATTGTGAATGACCTTTTGGAGAATGAGGTGAATTTTAGTGTATGTCGAGCGGAATGTCCCTGTTAGTACGCTGTATTTTTTCCGATTATTGCGATGCTTTCTAAATTTAGGCTGATTTCCGATTATTAGTGTTGCCTGAATGGTGTGAGATTCTTGTTCCGTGTGCCTACTTTGCATACATATTGACGACTGCAGTCAGTCGAGCACACGCTAGACCAGAGGATATCTCCAATGCTTTGGGAAGGGACTTCATACGATTTTCAAGAGCCAGCTGTGTGGCACTGAAAATACACTCAAAATTCACCTAGCGCTGAGGTAGGGTGACATGAAACCAGCTGTAGTTTTTTCCCGTTTGGTGGCGATTCTGCTTGTTATTGGTGGGGTTTCGTAGTTCAACCGTGCGGTTTCTATCATTGAGTAGATCTCACATTTTGCGGCCGTGATACCCCCAGCACGCAATCAGTTGAATGAATGAATAGCGTCCAGTCTGAAATGATCGAAATCTCTGAAATTTCTTCAAGTCTCAAGGAAGTTTCAGTATGTAGCTTTTGGTACAAGTATCTCAACGGAAAAAAATGAGGAAGTCATGTTTTTTACCTTAGAGAGTATCACGGGCAACAACACACGGTTTGCTGGATCGATGGAACGAATTTCAGGTTGCTCCGTACTCGCACTAGGGAACCTTCCTTAGAAGCTGAAGAGCGCGTATAATCGTCACCAACTGTTGTGAACGTAGTCTTCGTTTGATCGGTGTCATGACAAAAGCCGGGATTGTGTACCATGCACTCACAAGAGCTGTCTAGATCACGTAGTACAGTGAATTTTCTAGAAGGGATTTCGCTTTTCACGGAGCACAGATGACTGTCTCAAACCCGAAGGTCCTTGAAAAGATTTGAACTCGAAATGTGTTGATAACGAATCACGTTTATTTACGTAAGGTTATCATGTTAGTTCATCAAGTTCTGTGCGGTTTTTCAGCCAACTGCGCCCGATTCTATGAACTCACTGAATTAAGCCGGTATTTTGAGCATGTTTTAGGTCATCAATGAACCTCTGATCATACAAGACGGTAGCTAAGACGCTCATCTAAAGTAATCCGGTACAAAAGGCTAGCCTGTGTTCAGAAAGGTCCCCAAGAGTTACGATAGAAAGTTGGGCACTTAATTGTCAACGGTGTACGGATGGCAAAAACGGCTAACCAGGCTAGACCTGTCCGTTCGCAAAGTTGTACCAAAGACCCTGAATCAAAAAGCTAACAACTGATCAGACCACAACCAGGAATCTGTGAACAGAAACTGTTTGGTCAACTGATTATGCGTCAAAGGCAATCTTTGTCAAGCAACACGGTGTGCATCATGTAGATGAAAATAGAATCGGCCACCGATAAACTGTAAAAGACCATGCTATTCTTGAAACGCTGATCTGAATATGTGAGTTGAAAAAATGAACTACGGTCGATTCTGACCGAACTAAAAATGCAAAACAACTACCCGGTAAACAGCATGTACTTTACAGTAGGGTGACTAGATGGCATTGAAAACATCGAATTGAGCTAGTTTGTGTACGATCAACTATACCACCCGATTTCCGTAGTCACCAGTTTGCTCTTGAAAGTTCCCGACAGAGCAGCAGATCTTTCCTTATCCACTACAATGTATTGGGGTTTACAATCAATTTCAGACCGCCTTAGGATATAAGAGGAGGATGTGTCATCTAACACCTCATTCTTAATTTGCCAATGTTAGCAATAGGCGATAATACAGGTTTATAACACACAGCAAAGTATACAATGAAAATGATGACCATATGATAACCAAGAGGTGCTCAGGTTCACTTAAAATGTTAGACGTGATGAACGACACAAAAATCCTGTAATCTGATGCTGATGTGTGCTTTTGAAATGGGAAGCCCAACCTCAGTGAATTGAGTTCATGAAGACGTACACAGGATTTGTGTTTCGTTCCGTAAGTCTGCCTTCGTTTACCATTTAAAGGATTTGAAATTTCAGCTTTAATCAGACGAAGACCTATAGCAGCAACAATACGGACCTACAACGCCGCGAAGGTGATGTTCACTGAGGAAACTACGCAACTACCGATCTCAACGAGGAAAGACCCGGTCACTTTGATCTCCCAATCAAATGTAGTATATGGTTTCGCTCGTACGTGTACATGCAGGTACGTTGGCCGCACATCGAGGAAATTGGGGTCACGTATCAATGAATACATTCCAAAATTGCCATGTACCACCGGAGTTGCCATCGCCCGAAGTACAATCACGAAACACTTACACGAGATGTGCCACCGAATCTGTGGTAATAATGCATTTCATATCATCTATCGCTCTAGAACGAGGCAAATTGTACGATTTGTAGAGGTTGTTACCATTCTTCGAACAAACCCGGTGTTATGTTCGGAAACAAATTGTCATCACTTTACTCTCCCTGAGTAATTTTATCCCATTCCCAAAAACTTTTCATTGTTTCGAACTTTTCACCTTACTACCTTCCGTGCACCCGTCTAACAGTTTTGTTTCCAGTCCAATTTAAAAGTACTCATTAATATTCTCTTCACTCTCCACTTAACTACTAGTGCCCATTCGACTTTATAGCATAACTCTCCTTATCAATCCCATGTTGCGTCATCCGATTGCTCTGTTCTCCAGCCTCTATCATTCTGACCTCCCTTATCATGCCTGCATTCTTCACCATTGTTGCCGTGCTCATTTGCTACATATTGATTGCACTAATTTCGCTGTGGTAACAGACGAGATGGGAACGAAATGTCCGTGCACAAGACATCTTACTGGTGGCATTTTTCGAATTTATATCGGGGAATCACCGCTTCAAATTTCTAAACGAATTTTGACGTTTCTTCGTAATCACATGATCGTCATTTTTAATCCGTACTTTTACTGTTTATTGTAAACTTGTTATGACAACCTTGTTATGTCACCAATTGGAACGCCTGATCTGCAACAGCTGTGGAAAACGAGCAAAAATCAGTGCAAATTAGCGTTGTGTTATTCCCAATCTGTTTATCAATAGCATGTTAAACACGACGCCCAAACTATTCAACTTCATCCGTACTACATTTGGTGCGGATATCTTACAACAAATTAGCGTGCCTTACCGGTTCGGTCATCATGCTTCGGTACGCCTACGCGCGTGCGCAGTACGTGTCTATGGCTGCGTGAGTGGCAGGGTGTGCGTGGGCGTGCGTTCGAACAAGCCTAATGGAAAGCGCCCACACATTTAATGGAGCGCGAAAAGTCGGCTAACTGATTCACGTATGTTTCCTCAAATCAATACCTTACTTACCGAATAAAGGGCTTATAACTAATTTTCACTCCATGAGCCCAAGTTTCCGCGGTTTGATCATTTCACAAGCACATTTCAACGTGCAATAACAGCCGGTTACATGCGTCTGCCAGCAAGGGTAGTTACGATGTCACACCAAGATTTAAAAACCGGATCCTATCTATAAAAAGGGGAGCTCGAATGAAGAAACACTTATGAAACCCCTATATCCAAGTTTAACCAGAGAAGTTAACCTCACTTTACAAAGGACCACCTATTTGAGAATGACAGCTTTGTGGATTTGCATGCTCTGCCCCAACACTCACGTTTACCTTACAGATAACACCGATAAAAGGCGATAACATTCAAGTCACGGGAACCGATAGACAGATATATCCTTTGCTATTTCTGGACACAGAAGACGGTCAACTCATAAAGCATTCAACGCTGATGG